>JAABKK020057629.1:0-10521 GCA_011634745.2 Catotricha subobsoleta
GAAGAAAATATTGTACCAACCCTAGAGCACCATCTGTGTGTAAATACACTGAAGCTCAATTTGGGAAAATGGCTAATTGATTACACTATAAATTAATTTACAAAAAGAAATGGCCTAAAAAAAATTCACGTAGTTTTTCAATTTTTTTATTTTTTATTGAAATATGTGAACTTTATTTCTTAATCACTTTTGATAAATAACGTTTGTGTTATCTTTGTGTATATCTTCAATGATTGTCATTTTTTCACTCAAATTTTTAATGTTTATTTCAGAATTTTCGTCATATTGTTGAATAAATAATAATTATAGACTCGCATAAATTCAATTGCTTGCATAAATCATAGATGGTATTTTCAACATTACTACATTTAATTAAATCAATTTTGTTTTCATAATCACCTATTTCCTTTTTTAAGATTAGAGTATACTTTATAGATAAATTTTCAATTTTTGTGTTGCAGTACTCATCATCAGAATCAATACTATCAAACTTCTAGTATCAACACCACTTTGAGACAAAGTTTTCGTTAATGTTTTTAGTGTGATCAAAATTTCAATAACATACGTATTTTTGCTTTAATGGTAATATTTTTTTTGTTTTTTTGTTTCAAGATCCAAATATTTTTACAGTGATTTACGCATTATGTACTACCCGAAAGTTTCCTTGGTGTTGATTTCATTCATTTACCATGGAAATCCTGGATGCTTTTTAATTCTGAAAAAATTAATAAATTTTAATATAAAATATAGAATATGGATGTGTATATGTGTAGTATAATGTTTATGTAGTTTATCAAGAAAAAAATTACGTTTCATAAAGAGTAAAGAGTTCCCGATCAACCACTCGATATCGTGCGTGCTGATACGTGATATAACTATCTTTATTATTATTAGAATTATTATTAAGCATATTTCATATATTAGAACAGCATTAAACATTACGGTGGTTCGTTTCCCAAAAGGTTAAAATTTTCTACCTCCAAACGCATTTTTAGATGTGAATGAACCTAAAACGGCTATTTTTAATGTTAGGGTCCGAATTTTTTAAATTTTAGCCACTGCGCAATCCAGTTGAACTTGTGATTTAGAGTGTTTATATTTTTTCATCTTCTAAGTTCTATAACTTTTGAAAAAATTCATCAAACTTAGAAATGTTTCTTGTTTTATTCGCAGGATTAAATTCTGAAACTTTTTTGTATAGAAGTCAATCCGGTCAGGTCCTTACATCTTGAGATATACGGGTTCAAAGTCGAAAAAATGTCGAAAACCGATTATTTTTTCAAAAGTTTATCTTTTTACATCTAGTCTATAGCCAAACATCCATTTTTAGGCCTTTCTAGAACTTCGATGAATATTTGCTCTCACATGGTTTTTCTGATAGAGGGACATCTAAAATGCAATTTTTTTTTTGGCCCGTCCCGAACCCCCATGTTCGTTGGGGGGTTAAATTTTGTAATCGCAAGGGTTAACGAAAATGTCTATAACTTTTGATCAGGACCACCTAGAGACTTCATATTAGAACCATAGGACGGAGAATTGAGTCAACTAATAGAAATTGTTTTATCGTTATCCTTATCCTTTATATAAATAAAATTAATAATATTCAGAAATCTCGAGAACGACAAGTCAGGTTGAGCTGATTGATATACCGTTGGAAAGATAATAAGATTTCCCATAACTTTTATCTCGATAACTTTTTTAATAGGTTACAGTAAAACTTCGAAAAATTGGTAAAAATTAAAAAAAAATATGCCTTTTCTTTTGGTTTTGTGACTTTAAACCCATTTGGCAGCCAAAGCGTTAACGTTGAGAATTAGGATAAAATTTCTATTAGTTGACTCAATTCTCCGTCCAATGGTTCTAATATATAGTCTCTAGGTGGTCTTGATCAAAAGTTATAGACATTTTCGTTAACCCTTGCAATTACAAAATTTTACCTCCCAACGAACATGGGGGTTGGGGACTGGCCAAAAAAAATTGCATTTTAGATGTCCCTCTATCAGAAAAACCATGTGAGAGCAAATATTCATTAAAGTTCTAGCAATGGTTGTTTGGCTATAGACTAATCTTTTAAGCCCTGTAACTTTTGAATGGGTTTACAAAACTTTAATATTTTTTTTTTGTTATTCTCAGGATTAAATTTCGTTTTTTTTTTCTATAGAAACCAAGCCGATAAATCTTGTAAATATTGCGATAAAAATTTGGGAATAAAGCAAAAAAAAATCAAATATCGATGATTTTTTCAAAATTTTTGTTTTATTTTATCATAGAACTCACTGAACTTCTATTTTTTGTTTATTTATTTATTTTGAATTTAAATTTAGTGAATATGTTGAAATACAACAAAAAAAATCCAAAAAAAAAAAAAAAATAGATTTTTGACATTTTTTTGAGTTTAGTCCCGAATATTTATGGATCCTTCGTTTAGAAGTTATTTCACTTTTTGGGTTTTAACGAAATCTGAAACGAGAAATTCCGTTTGCAAATTTAATTTCGAAAAAATAAACTGAGTACTAGAAAACGTAAAATCGAAACGGGCTTTTCGTTTCTGATTTCGCAAGCAAAATTTGTATGGATTTCGCTGCAAAATTTGAACTGCATACTTAGCTTTTGGCGGAAACTCCTCAGACGCGTATGCCGAACAATTTTTTTTATTCCTATACGAATATTTCAGTACATTTAGAGACTTTCAAGACAGAAACCTCTAAATAATTTTTAGCACTTTTGGAAATTTTGAAAAAGAATTTTTACTAAAAAGTCTTAAAAACTCATGATTCTTGGATATAACATAAAAACTCTTTGACGAGATTCCGTGGAAAAGAAGCTCCGCCTCTAAGGATTTTCACTGTATTCTCTTAGAAAATGTTGCTGCTCTTAAAGCCAGAAAAGTTGTGTGGTGAATTATTGTTTTTTTTATTTTTAATAATACCTAAATTGTTCGAATCAAATAAGCTTAATAAACGTTTAAACTTTATATATAATTTATAACAAAGCTGGGCGTTATTTTTGGAATCGCCTAGGGCGCCAAAGTAGCTAGCGCCGGCTCTGTGCAGAGTTCAATTTGCTATCGAGTTATAAATATGTATTTTATGAATTTGGAGCTATACTCATTACTCGTAAACTCTCTGAATTATAAAAATGGATTAGGGCGCACCTGTTTAAACCTTTTTAAATAAATCAAAATATTTCTATAAAGCAAATTTACTGTCACTATAAGTTGCCTCTCATAACTTTCATTTATTTAAAACCTGCCTGGTATAGTTGTTTAACGCATTTGTTATCTCATTCTATGTCTCTTGCTTTTTGCTACATATTATACGTAGCTTATTTATCAAACAGAATTATTTAATAATTTATGAATAAAATAAAAATAGAAATTAATTATAAAAACATATAAACAACTAAACCATTAATAATTTACAATAACAGATTAAGATTTTTTTTCTTTTTTATTTTAATGTGGGATATATTATTATTTATTTGTCGATCTACGTTCTATTGTAAAATGAAAACAGAAAATTAAAAGTATTATATACAATTTATAATGTAAGTTATAAGACAATTTTTTTGTCCTATTTTTTGGGTGCTGAAGTCTTAAATGGTGCGGATTACTTGAAAACTAACCAAAACGAACCATTAGCTCGATAGCGTTAGCCAATTATCTCCGCATTTGGGTCAAAGTTTCCATTTTTCGACAGGAAGAAAAGCAGCAGAGTGGGGAATCTTATGTTTTTCTTTCTTGCTTTAACTAACTTAGAGCCATTTTATAAATCGTGGTTTAACTTTAAACTGAGTTTAAACTGACGATTTTGGTGGTTTAAACTGAGTTTATCATTTCATGTCAAGTTAAACTTCGTTAAGTTGTAAACTTAGTTTGAACTATGATTGATAAAATGGTCCTTAGAAGGTTATGATTCGAACAGAAAACAACAACACACACACACACAAGGGAAACCTTCGCTGTTTTTCGTCCAGCAATGCTTATAGACCTGTTTGATCGTTAAGTTCGGTCAGTTGTTACATAACCTAACATTCTCATTAGTGGACAAACAAACTTGTGAAACATATGTATCTTTGAATAAAAAAAAGCAACCACGTGCGTTTGTTTGTCCACTAGTGAGATTAAACGAAGCAAAAAATTGCGTTAAAGAAGAAAATTTTGACAGCTCAAAAAGGTCTATTAAATGTCACATTTTTTTTATTTCATACTTATGGGAAAGTTATGGAAATATATTTAACTGCCTAACCCCACTTAAAAGTAAAACGAAACCTGTTAATACAGATTACCCTAGGGATCGTTCGCTTATTATGTCACGCTGTCAGGGGTGGGGGGGCGTGTAAAAAATGTGACACTTTGTGACAAATATTTCTAGGGGAGTTAAAAAAAATGTGATGTCACATTAATTTATTTTCAATTTTTGCGTGTTTATATGTACAAATTGATTTTATTTATAGATTTTATAAATGTTGTACATATTTTATCGAGCTTTTATCGTTATATTATTAAATTGTGAACTAATTTTAACAATATTTATTTAAATTGTTGAAATTCGAAATACGCGGGCTTAAAAATCATGTTCCATATATGCAAATAGTTCTATGATTCCGACATTAATTTTAAACATTAATATCTTTTAATGCAATACACCGTTATGTTATCGAATTCATTACGCCATTGTATTCAAATGCCGAAGCTATTATATTTGAGCGTCGCATTTTTAAATTGTTTTAAAATATAGATAACAATATATTGTTTCAAGATTTGTTTCCCGCGTACAAATTAGCGTATCCATCAAAAACAGGAAAAAGTCACCAATTGGAAGTGGTAAAAGTTTGGAATGAACTAAAACAAAAGCCAAATTTTGTTGAGTTGGTAAAATCTCAATTGCAAACTTGGGAATCTGTTAAAAAAAAAAAAACAAATCAACACTACTACGGTTTTGGGCAAAAATTCCACAACGGAAATCTGATTCTGGTAATTATTATATTACATTAATTTATACATTTTATTGACATTGGACTCAATTTCTAGCAGTTTCATTGGCCGGCGACAATGAAATTTATTCACAAGCAGCTGTAGTTCCGTCGGCAGCTGGTTCTGGTAATTTTTGATATATTTCTTTTTTTATACTTTATCAACTGAATTGTCAACCAATGAAGTCGCTTGTCAAATTGTTTCAATAACAGCTAATAATTCTGAAGCCAGCTCGACCGAATTGCCCAACAATACAGTCGCAAGCTCAACTTTCAAGACGCCTGTGCAAAATTCGTTAAAAATGGAAATAGCTCTTCTTCGTCAAGAAATACAAGCATTGCATAAAAGACAAAACGCATTTTTTGATGATAGTTCACAAAAAGAATTGAAAGCCAAAACTAATAGGCTGAAATAACGGAAAATATTTTGAAGAGAAAGGCGGATGAAGTTTCTAGACAACAAAAACATCGCTGTTTCAAAAAAATTGCTATGAAAAACGCAATTGCCAAGTTTCCTGAACTCAGAGCCGATTTGAAGGTATTAAGTTGGTTAAAAAAGAACCTGACTTTAAAGTACATTTTTATGCCAATTTTAGGCGGAAATTACATTATTCACATATTTGATAAAATAAATATTTAATTTTTTTAGATACGTGACAAAGTCGGAAGACCAAGCTTGGAATCTGATCAGCCTGAACTATTGAAAACTATTGTGGATATTGCAATGCATGGATCATCGGCGCACGATCGACGCTGCGAAGAAATATATCGAAGTGTGAAAACGTTGACAGAGCTAAGCGATCGACTTAGAAATGATTTCGGAATTTTAATATCAAGAACGGTCACGTACTACAAATTCTTGCCATGTAACGCACGCACAATTGATGGAAAGCGGCACATTAAAACAGTCCCTGTGAGACTTATTCGAGCACGAAATGACATGCATAAAAAACATATCGACACATCGTTCGCCACGTCCACTATCAGGCATCTGGAGGAGCTCGCTTCAATATTGGGTCCGCATTCAGTTGCATTCATCAGCCAGGATGACAAAGCTCGCGTTCCACTTGGGATCACCGCTGCTAACAAGCAATCACCGATTTTGATGCATATGATCTACAAGGTAACATTACCAGACCACGATTGGGTCGTAGCTGCAAAACACAAGCTAATACCATCGGTTTATGCAGGAATTAAAATCCAGGAAAACAAATACGGAGACCGGTCTGCAGTCGGTTATTCTGACCCATCGTACATATCAATCAGGTAAACTCATTTTAATGTCATAACAATTCCAATAATTCTATTTAATTAAATAATTAAATTCCGATTTAAAATAAAAAAATAAGGCTATATAATAAAAACGCTATGTTTCTGCGTTATATTTTAGATCCGGCAAGCATTCATCGTCCTCCGCGGGATCTTATGCAATCGACTTAGATCATTTATATATATATAATTATCATTGTTGATGGGGGACACGATGAAAACCCAAGATATGAAAAAGTGATGATGCATGCCATCCAGCATTTCAAAAAGCGATCATTAGATGCAATTTATATATGTACAAATGCACCAGGAAGAAGCGCCTTTAAGCCGGGAATTGTCGGGAGTAATTCTGCCACATGACCACTTTGGAACCCATTTGAATGCGCAAAACAAAACTGTAGATTTGGAATTAGAACGTAAGAACTTTAAAAAGGCTGGCGAGGTTCTACCCGAAATATGGGGACAAACTGACATTGATGGATATACGACAGTTGCCCAGTACATCGAGCCAGACGAATCAATAGAAGTCGAATGCGCATTCGAACACGACAGTAAATGGTTAGATAATCATGTAGTTCAAACGCAATACATGTTGCAAGTCACGAAATGCAGCAATAACGAATGTTGTATGCCGTACAGATGCGAACTTCTGCCACAAATATTGCAGAATGGCCGGCTGCCAACACCAGTATCTCTGGAGAATTGTGATAAATATATTCAAATTCAAAACAATGTAGACGTGAAATTGAAAAATTTTGCTCCCTTGCTTCTTGCAGCCCAGCTGCAAAACACAGTAAAAGAAAAACCATATGACTGGCTTTGTCCGTCTATTCAAACTAAAATCGAATCCAGAACATGTTCAACATGTAGAAAATATTTTAGCGCAATAAAGTCACTAAAAGTGCATTCTAAAATACATAAAATATCATATAAGTCTCAAAAACAAAAAATAAAACAGGTTATAAGCAGACGAACAAACGAAGTATTGGTGGAAATTGAAAATGATTGTCACGAAATGGACGTTGAATGGTTGAATGAAGCGCTTGTTGATTGGATAGAGGATGAGGAAGATGAACACCTGTCTGACAATGAACGAACCATCAACATATTTCCAATAGTAAATAATGATGCATTGTTCGACCCAATTTGGATTGACGAATAAAAAATCCTTATTTTTATTATAATTTTCTTTGTGTGTAAAATTTTGTATATGTATTGTATGCACATGTGACAAATAAAGCTATTATAATATTTATATACTTTTAAAATTAAATATCGAAAAAAAAAGCAATATTGTGACGTCACACGGGGGGGCGGGAGTAAGAATGTGTGACAACCTGTGACAAGGGGAGGGAGGGTATAAAAAATGAAAAAAACGCGTGACATAATAAGCGAACGTTCCCCTATGCGTAATAACTAAAACTACGTACTCTGTATAAAATGCTTCAGATTTTCTAATATTTTAAATTAAATGAATGGGTTTTGATTTTAAATTTAGCAACTTCGTATATCTGTTCCATTTTTTTATTATCAAAATTATACTCATACAACGTAAATCTAATTAACTTTTAATTCAATCAATTCAATTATGCTTTATATTATGGTGAAGATTTGATCCATAGCCTATTTTAATATTGTTCTATTCCAAAATTGTTCATCGAACCTTTTGGAGCAGTGCCCTCGAAAAATACCAAAATTTATACGATTACGATAAATGAGTAATAAATAAATAATCATAAAACAAAAGTTATCACATTTTTTTTTATTATTTAAGAGAAAACAAATAAACTTAGTGTTTAAGTAAGAATAACGAAGGCTTCGAAATATCAATTCATCGTTAAGTCAAAGATGTCAAACTTAACATGCGCGGGTGGTAGACCTGAATGGGAATTGAATAGAACGATAAAATGGAACGATGGAGAAAAAGAGCGAAAACTATTACTTCAACAAGTACATAAGGGCCAATGCGAGATAGCGAATAATCGAGTTCAGAATTTGATGGTAATGGAATTTCTTTTTTAAAATGAATTCTTTTCCGATCGATCCTATGAACTGAGTAGAGGTGCCGACACGTGAAATAAATAAAATATACAATTAATTTTAAAGTCGTGCAAGAATACGTTCGAAATTATATCGAAATATCCAAACAAAGCACTCAATAAACCCACCAATAAATAATCGAGGAAATAAATCGAAGGAAAAACAGATCGAAAGAATATCGCAAAGCCAATTGTAAGTAGAAATTTACCGACCTCATGGTATCAAACAATAGAAACCGTAGACCGACCATTGTTCGACTAGGTGTTATTTTTTTATTTAAATTCGCAATTTCTTTGATTTGTAGTTAACTTTCTTAACGCATTGACGAGACGAGCAACCAATTTAACGATATTTGAGACAAATCCAGCAAAAAAGCGTAAGTTTCTAAATCAAGCTAATTCTATTACCAAATCGTGGACTCATAGTGAATACAAAATTATAGTGGTTCGAGTACTGGATTAAATTCTCGGATCAACGCTGGACTTGACTCAAATATCAAGACAAAATCGCGACGAATCGAAGACCAAAATGAAGATTGCAGATCGCGGATAAAATGTTCAAAGATAAGACAAATCGAATTTATTTACCGCGTATTCCAGCAATCGTGCACGCAACGTTAGGTTTAATTATCGATTAATTATTTTCTGCGAATTTTGAAAAAAATCAAGTATTTTTTGAAGTGTTTCGATTTTGGGTCGTGGCACCCAATTTATTGTTTTTTATTTTTGCACTTTTTTTACATATTGAGCTGGAAGTCGGGTGTGGCTAGACGGATCTTAATATACCAAAAAGACGCAGAATTAAATTTCTGTGAAAATATATGTACTGGCCTTTTTTTTAAACCTGAGAACTTTTTTTTTTTTTTTTTTTTTTTAATTTCTTACAAAAATGAAGTCGTGTACCAATTAATTGGTAGCTTGTTTTATTAACCATCTGTTCATCAAGTTCTATGTAATTTTTGGTTTTTTTAAAGTGCTGGAATGACCCTGAGGATTAAATTGATTGTATTTAGTCTATCGAATTTTTTATCCAGCAACACAGTTAAAATTATTGTATCCAGATACTCAATAGGTTGTTTTTAGTATCGTTTAATTGTTAGTGGATGTTGTTCATCTCACAGCATCATCATCAATATGGATCGTAAAGCGTTAAGTTTTGGACGAAATAAATTCGGTCAGTTGGGAAAAAAAGAAATACGTTCTTATGAATTGCCAACATTGATTCCTGGCCTGGAAAATATGAATATTATTCAGTCAGCTTGTGGCAGAAATCATACATTGCTGTTGTCCGATAGAAGCACTGTATACGCATGCGGTGATAACAGAAGTGGCCAATGTGGAGTTCGTATCGATACGCAAGTGGTTCCAAATGCAACACGCATCAATTATTATGGACCACAAATCATTGAAGTTAGAACTGAGTTTTCCGTTATTTTAGATATTAATGGAAACTTGTATTCGTTTGGTTTGCCAGAGTATGGACAACTTGGTAAGAATTCATTTGGCATTCTGTTTATCATGAACGCATTCATTTTTAAGTACGTATGTTTGTATATTGATTTTTAGGTTATAGCACCGAAGGCAAAACAAAAGATTGTATCTAATCAAAGAAAAAGACATTCCACTTTGAAAAAATACCAAAACGCATTGTTAATTTTTTTTATTTTTTGAATAATCTCAATTTTAAATTACGTTATTAATATTAGATATTACTATTACATATTATTATATACGTCATACAGATCGCTAACTAACAAATTTTTCCTTTAGGTTGTTATTGATTTCATGAAACGTGCATATAGTTGGGGTCTTGGTAATGCTGGTCGTCTTGGACATACTGAACAAAAAAAACGAATTGAAACCCCGTCTAATGAAGGCTTTCGATGCAATAAAACTATCACATTGCGTTCGAGGTGTTTTCTGTGGCTCATCGTACAGTTTAGCCGGTTATGTTATACTCAGATGTATTGTTTATTTTCGGACAGAATAAAAAAATCGGGCCACCAAATTTATACCCCAAACCAGTTCAAGATCTTTCAGGTAAATTAAAACATAATCATGAAAACATTCGTAATTTAATTCTAATTTTTGAATTAGTTGAAACAAGCCGACACATTACAAGCATTGGCTGTGTTCCGAGTCGATTCTTATAGTAACGTAGAAACACAATTAGTTAAGTTAATAATAATAATTATCTAAAATAATAACAATAATTATTTAGATAAATAATTATTTAGTT
>JAABKK020057630.1:4410-22025 GCA_011634745.2 Catotricha subobsoleta
AAGTTCACGAATTTAAGTCACTAAGGAAAAATGATTAGACGTTCATTTAAAATTGGTTCACTAGGTCCGGATGTATCCAAATTATTCAATTTTTTTCCTAAAGACTTGCAATCCAGACATATCTATTCAGATTCCAAATTACACCCAATATACCTGAATCAACGATTGCAATTTATTTTCTGTTTATTTTACAAATATTATAGTTATTTGATTTATAGGAATAAAAATTTAAATTTATTGTTAATTTAAAAAAAAAATGCTCGCCTCTGAGCAAATATTTACGGAAAAAATAAATTGTGAGAAACATTTAATTATCATGGATTTCAATAGACTACATAGCGCTAAATTAATTACTTTTTTTTTTAATCAATTTACTTACATTTATTTACAAACAATTTTCGAATAAATCAAATAGGCAACTCTTAGATATTTGAATTTAGCCAATAGAATTTGTATCAACATGAATGTTTTTATTATTTAACCTTTTGGTTTTCAATTTACAAATAGCAAACGAATACCAAACTGTGTTCTTTTTGTTTACATAACTTATTTTGGAAGATCATGCCATTTTTTTATTTATTTGTAGCTAACCAAATTTCATTGAACTTACCAAAATGTACCTTTAAATTTTCAAATTGTTACACACCTAATTTATAGCTATAATTTTGTTCCATGTAATATCGTGGTTGTGGTGTTGCATTGCATTTCATTTTGGAAAAAAGTAAAACAAGTCAATTAATAATTCATTTACTTATATACACATATTAAATATATAAATCTAATAAAGCTGTCTCATTAACACTCGTACCTTTAATTAGTGTTAAAGCAATGTAGGTACAAAAAAAAAATAATAGAAAAACTAAATTAATAATAAATTTTTCACACTATAAGTTGGTAATTAATTTATCTACATAATATTTTTTTCGTGTGCCTACTGAAAAAATATGAAAAAAAGTTAATTTATGCTGCTTGATGGTGGACTCTATGGTTTATATATATTATATACAAACAATAATGGCCTGGTCACACGTTGTTGTACATGGATGGCTGATTGTATTATTATTATTATTATTATTATTTTTTCGCATAATAATATAATATATTTCTTAAGTTCTCTATCATAACACAATTGTGGTTATATCAATGCCAGAAATATAGAAAAAGAAGGTTTTTTTTTATACTAAAAATATATAATTTGACGAATGAAGGTCGCGCTTTTGTTTTCATTGATACACTTTTTTAAGATTTCCAGCCATAAAATTTTTACTGCATTACAGTAAAATAAATCTTATGGAATAATTATACACACCTATAGCATGTTGAGGCTGAACCTGATTGCAATTAAAATATTTATAACAAAAAAGAAATAATAATAATAATAAGAAAAAATAAGAAAAAAAAAATAGAAAAAATAATACAGTGTTTTACACCAAACTGCTACAATGGTAATGGTAATAAGCTTGCGTGGATTAGAAAAGGGTCTTAAATCGGTCGAACCATTTATAAACTAAAAAAAAAAAATATGTAAAAAATATATATATTTATGTATTTTTTTTAACGTGTGCAATTCGAACAAAACTAAATAGATTTGAATTTTTGAATCAGTTTCAGTTCTATTTATAACTATAATCATAATCTAATTATTGAAATTTAATGAACCTACCAACAGCTCGATTTGTAACAGAGAATAATAACTGAATGGATAAATTGCTATGTTTAGCATTAGAATTAGTCGATTTTAAATTAAAATAAAATTTATTCATTTCGAATTTATCAATTTTGTTATTTTATTGAATTGTAAGTAGTTATATGCTACTTAAGGTAAGTAGGTAAGTACATTTACTTATGTTTTATGTGTGGTTTTGAATCAAAACTTCGTAATAAACAAAAATTGTGCAAAATATTTTTAATTTGTATGTTATTTTTTTTTACTTCTCTCTTTTTCAGTACGACTATAGTTATATGTAGGCAAGCCATATATCTACATTAAAATTAAATATTTTGTCGTGTCGTACACCTAATTGTTATTATATATCCTGTACAATGTGTACAAACATATATATGGAATCGTATGGCCTATGTATGTATGTTTGAAATTTTAGTATTATTTCAGTATTTCATATTTCAATTTTGGTTTTTTATTTTAATTTTTTTTTATATATAATATATACATATAATTTAAATTTTTTATTTCGTAATAATAGTTTATAGACATTCCTAAATTAAATCACATTGCATATTATAACATATATAAATACTGAAATATATATAAAAAAAAAATTGAGTGTTCATTGAATAACTACTGTTGATACTGATAATTTTTTTTACAAGTTTCTTTAATCGCACATATGAATAAATAGATGGTTTATTTAATTTCATCAGTGGGTTCGCGAACCTACTAAACTCTAAATATAAAAAAAAGAAAAGAAAAACAACCTTTTAAACTCACATAATGTAAATTTATAAAAATTGTTACAGCATTTCTGTAATCAAATTTCTAAGCAAAATATTTCAGAAATCCGACCTAAATTACAAGTATTAATAACTGTCTTTTATATTTTGATATGTAGGTACTTAAACTTATCTTTGATACTCATATATGAAAAAATGGTTGAAAAAATTACACTTTTTTGCTCATGTATGATATTTAAAGAAATAGAAAATCTATATTAAACAGCAATAGCTAATAATATACAAAGTTGATAATTTTCAACATTACCATTTCTTATTTACCTTATTAACGATTTATCCTACTTACTTTATCAAACTACCGAATCAACCCTCTGTAATAAACTATACGAAAAACAAAACAAAATAAAAAGCATTCCAATTTATTTGCAAGTTTAATTTCACATTTGTCGATATTAAATGGTGTGCATCCTATTTATCTGTTTAAAAAATCTTAATAGAAAGAGAATCAATTATACTATATAATATTTATCTTAAATTTTAGATACAGTTTAAACAAAAGAAATATTTATGTTTGTAATTCAAATAAAAGCGAAGAAAAAAATTCTTTATATTTATTTAGGCGAAGCGATGAAGCTATTATTCAACATCTAACAAGAAGACAATTACATCATTATTTAAAAACTATTGTAACCAGATTAAAAAAGAAAAATAATCTAACTATAAATTATTTAAATTAGTTTAATATTAACTAATTATCTAGTTAGCGACGCAAAGTAATGAATGTATTTATTTATTTTTCAGCAATCAATTACCAAATAATGTAATAGTTAATTGAAATAAACGATTTTAATAGAAATTCCTACTTTGTAACTTGTGTATATTCAAAGAGAATGAATTCGAAATAGAAAAAAAAATGAACTTTAAAAATAGATTAATCATACTTCAAAGTTCACGAGATATTTATATTGACCATAGAATAACCGTATCATCTTTTTTGATTTATCTAATACACACAAAAAATTGATACTATTTTATTATATGCAAATTATTTTGCTGACAAGTTAAACATAATATGAAATGCAATTATACACAATGAACATTCTATTCTAATAAATAAACAACTTTGATAATCACATTTTCCGTAATAAAAACTAAATACAAATGGAGAATAAAAAAACGAAATCGTTAAGAAATATATAATTTTACAAAACAGTAATAACAACAATAAAAATTCTACATCCAAATTAAAATTCATACCTATTGCATTAATTACATAATAATATTATTAAATACCTCCTATAGGTATTTTTAAGTGTACACAACAAACAACATTGATCATTTTGTTTAACTATGAACTAATATTTTCTTGTTGTCTTGTCTTCAACTTCACTATATTATATCTACTTACAAAAACAAATGTATTTTATTATTTTTACCCCTACTAAGTTAGCACAGATAGATAGAGGTATAGGTATATATATTTTGTTTTCCTTTTTTTTTTTTTAAGTTTTATTTGCCTATATAAAACCAAAAATTATTTACTGTTTACATACAGTTGATTTTTATAATTTCGTGAGTTTGGTATAAATTTGTCTGTACCATAGAAGTTCATTGATATAAAATATTATATAAATTTATTTTGTTACATTTAAATTTAAAATTTAACTGAAAAATTACACAGAACAAAAAAAAAATTTAAATAATTAAAAAAAATTAAAATATGCAAATTAAAATGATTAATCTAACATGTGCTGTGATTATGTGCTTGAGTATATTTGGTAAAATAGTTAACGCAAAGCCAGGATACGCGTCAGGGTATGATGTTGATTATTATGTAAGTGGAAGGATTTTTCTATGTATGGTTTATAAATGAATAAACTGATATTATGGTGTGATAATTAAAATTATCTTTTAATTTAATTAAATATTTTATGCTGAATGAATCTTTAAATAATGTGTGTTTTGTTTGTTATCTAATAAAACCACATTTAACATTAACCTACATAACTACATAAAACGTATTAACTTCTGTTGCGGCTTGAGCATATTACATCATTTTATTTATTCATTGTTATTATTATTATTATTATTATTTTTCTTCTTTACTTTATTACAATTTTAACGGTTGAAAAACTATCGCGGCGGTTAAATAATTTACACGCATGTATAGGAAATGTAATTTGTCTTTAACTCAATGACCGATTATTGCAAATATTAATATAAATCAAATCAATCGTCTCTAATCGAATATGTGTAGATTTCTTTTTCTGTTTTTTTGAAATTTAAACAGAACCAAAGCGTATTGAGGTGATTACGTGCGTGCACAAATTTGTATAAAAGTTTAATTTTCATTTTGCATAATGTGTTTATTGAGTAGTCATTTGATATAATTGAAAGATTCGCGCTTCTATTGAATTTAGTTTTTGCTTAATTTAATGCTATCCAAAACGATAAAAAAAAAAGAATTTAATCATTGTAACTTTTTCGATAAATTAAAATTATTTACTTAATTGCTTTGTCATGAAAGAAAAAAGATTTTTATTTAATTTTAATAAGCAATTAAATTAATTTCAGGATCATCCAAAGTATGCCTTTAACTATGGAGTTGCTGATCACACAACAGGTGATGTAAAGTCTCAACATGAATCACGAGATGGTGATGTAGTCAAAGGTAATTTATAATTAATATAATAAGGATATTCCCTTGTAAACTTACTACCGTAGTAATATAGAAATTTGCCATAGCGGAATTTTTAATACGATAGTAACTTTAATAAACCTTTACAACGGTTATGGAAATACTCCAAATAAATTTTGGTATCTAGAAATCAGGATTATAGTTTCGAATTATTGAAAATTATAATTAAGCATATTGAATTGTGTGAAAGCAATCATGAGATTACCTTTGAAATTTTAATTATATAATATATATATATATTTAAAAACATGAAAAGGAAATCTCATTAATTGTGGTATCTTTAATGATTCAAAATTGCAAAATCAACAAATGCACACTTAGCCAAATTATTCCAAATTCGTACTTTTACCTCACTTAAAAATTTGTAACAAAAATAAATTAATTAATGTAAAACAAGTCAACGTGAACACTCTCTCGCAACTTAACCAATTATATCAATTATTTACAATCAATATGTGAAAAAAAAAAAAATAAAAAAGTTTAAACAAAAACAATAAATCGAAACATGTTCATATTGACTTCTATATTTTCGACTTCAAGTACCTATTGACCAATATACAAATAATAAATTGGTTGGTATTTGCAAAAGATTCGTCATGTGTAACTTGAACTACGCACGTATGAATACGGTTTTAATGAGATGAAAATATTATATAATCAATAAATATGTGAATTGTTATTTGGAAAAATATGATATTGTTATTTTCATATAGTTTGTAGTATTGACAAATTTACATTGATTATGTTTATTTTATTTATTTTTAATAAGATTTTGATTTCTAGGTCAATATTCACTTGTTGAACCAGATGGCTCAGTACGAACAGTCGATTATACTGCTGATCCTATTCATGGTTTTAATGCGGTTGTATCGAAGAGTGCTCCAACTATTCATGCACATGCTGTTGTTGCAAAGCCAATTGTCAAACATATTATTCCAGCTGTTCCAAAAATCTATTCACATCATCAATCACCAATTGGTAAATAGATTTTTTATTTTTTTTTTTAAATATTTTATTTTGTCTTAAATATATTTATTTTTAGTCCTTTTTAAATGAATCTATCAGCAACTATTTTAAATTTAAATACATATTATAACAGCCATTCCTCTGCAACAGGAAATATGTGAAACTTTATTTCCCTTCTTTTCATAATCCAATAATAAATTTTAAAAAAACAATCAATTATTTTTGAAATAATTTTAGTGCAAGTACACATTTCATAATCCAAAGAAAATAATAATAAATAAAAAATCAGTCAATTATCTAAGTCTGTTCTAACATAAATTTTGCAGTTTTATTATTGCATTATATTTATTAAAAACTGATAATAGTTCACAAATAAAAAAAAAGAATATACTCAAACATTGAAAACCAATTTTGCGGTCTTCGCCATCAAAATAATAGTTATCCAAAAAAAGATATTATTAAATTTTCAATTACACATTTATAATCATTATAATGTCATGAGCGCATTTATCGGCTAAACGATTTAATTCACCGACCTAACCGCTTATTAGAATATCTCTAATTAGGTCAATTCAAAACCACAATTTTAATTATTAAAATTTAATCATATAAAATAATATGACAAAAATCGTGTAAATATTATAAATAATATAATAAATACACAATGCTAATATGTATACTCACAATCTCGCAGCTCTCAGCACAATTCAATTGCACCAGAGTTTTACAATGTCCATTGTTTTGGATGCAATTAATAGCAGCATACCTACTTTAATAAATTATTATTATGAAATGTTACTTTGCAATTTTTTTTTTCTTTTTTTCATTCGTTTTATGTAATTTTATATTACTTATTATTATACATACTTAAATCTCTATCAACCTTTAGCTACAAGCAAATTTTGAGGCAATACGAAAAAAAAATAAAAATACAAAATAATAATAAAAAAAATATTTCTCATGATTATGATGAAATGGTGTATAGCAAACATTAATGTACAATAAAACATAATTACATCCAGTAAGTAAGTATTCATTATGATATAGCAAATAGTAGAAATATTGTTAAGTGGGCTGGTAAAGTTAACAAATATGCCAACCTAGCTTAAATTTGATCTAAATACTAAACTAAACTGTATTGGCATTGATAATAATTTAATCTTATTATTTGGAAAAAAATATATATATATATATATATATATATAAAATTTATTGTTAAGCTTATTTATCTCTCTAATTGTAATCTCCTTGGCCATTCATCGAAATATTTTTGGTTTATTACTTATTATTTATTTCTTTTTAAATTATTTATTTCTAAATCAATCAGTAACCAATTGAGGAATCAACGAGTATTCAAAAATGTATACCACTATTTAAATAAAATAACAACTTACCATTAACTTCAATTCCTTTATATTTATTTATTTTATTTTAATTTCAGTTCACACCAATCATCATAATCATTATGCCAGTACACCACTTGTACATTATAATGATTACAGTGACGCTTATGATACCCACTATGCTTATGAACCACATCAATATGCTCACTATTAATTCCATGAACTAATTTAATTAAATAGCAATGTTGTTTATAGGACCCTTATGTAATATACTTAAATATAATATTATTGTATCGTTATATTATTTAAGAAAAAATAATTATTCAAAATTTAAAAAAAAACACACACATACACACACCCACACGCAAACGGAATAATCGTATTTCGCGCTCAATTTTAATAATATCTCATTCATTATTTCATATGTTAATGAATTGATACCAATGTTTTTCAATGGTAGCTTTTCTTTTTATGAGGCTTTGATCATATTTACATTTATGTGAATTTCATATAATTATCCATTTTTATCATATTTATTTAAAATATATTATTAAAATAAATCATAATGTTTTCTTTAGATAAGATGAAAACAAAAAAAAAATTTGCTTATATCTCTTATTTTTGTAATTTTCGATATTGATAATTTGAAGTCATTTTGATTTTATATATAATTAATTCATAAATATATATAAGATCTCAATGTTAATATGTGTGAAAATCTTATCATGAAGAAAATAAAATATGTGCGAAGAAATCGAATTAATTTAAGTAAAAATGTTTTTTTTTTTTTAAATAAACATATTTTGAAATAATATAAAAGTATTTTTATTCGATAGACGAACCAAATTATATTTTCATTTTTATTCATTCATAAACATTATATTCATTGTTTACTTATAGACCTGGAAATCACTTGCGACATTTGCAAAACAACATTTATAAAAAAAAAAAAACAAATATATGAAACAATTGTTAATAACCGCCTTTGTGTATACCTACTTATTTTAATACGTTCAAAATAAAAAATTATTGCTAATTTATTTCACGCGCCTTTAATTCTTGTGTTTATATTATAAACGTTTATAAATTAACGGTGAATCGCCTGCAAGTTAACAGAGTTAAACCTTAGTTCCGAAAAAAAAATCACATAAATATTGAATAATTGATATTAGAAAAAAAAATTAAATATATATAAGAATAAAATAAATGGAATTAATTTGAAATTTGTAATATGATCGGCAAAGGTTTGAAGATCTGCTAAATAATGGCGCTTATATACATTAAATTTTGGATAGAATTTGAGATGTTGGTAAATAAAATACATTCGACTTTCAAATAAAATTCTGCTATAATCGTTACTTTTTTGTGGTTTATCCAAGTTAGAATTTCGAGTAGCCAAAGAAATGTTCTGTTTTTCAATTTAAAAATCCAATCGAAAGATTAAAACGAATCGAAAAATTATTTACTAATTTAATTATATTATATTCACATCATAGTTATAAAATGGAGTCGGAGAACTTATGTTAACCAAAACTAAATGCATTTAAAGCGGAGACCTAAGATTACCATCCAACATTTAAATACATACTTAAATTAAGTTCTTTTTGAGAATCGACAATATATTGATTGACATCCTGCATAAACATATTCTATGAATGTACAACTAGTGTATAAATATACTGCCGCTATAAGTTAAAAGGCGTATGAAACAATGTCATTGTGAAGTTAAAACCCGTATCTGCACTAAAAAAAAATATTTTCATTTTTTGATTTTATTGATGTTTTGTAATGTTATAGATGTTAAAAACATCGAAATATGAAAATATTTTCTTTGAGGAGATACGGTTTTTAACTTCGCAATGGCATTGTCCCATGCGTCTTTTTAACTTATAGCGGCAGTATAACTATCGAATAATTATTCTAATATTTTCTGTAAATAGAAATATACTTACTTACTTAATTAGAATATACTTACTTATTATAGAAATATTATAAATAATTAATTATCACACATTGAAAATAATTTTATTTATTTACATAGAAAATATTTACATAAAAATTTTGTAGTATTTGCTTATCATTTCAAATACAATATAATTGAGTAGATATTTCTAATTATATGTATTTTAAAATAATAATAAATGAATGCCTCATTCTTTATAGAAATAGACTGAAACTAAGAACAGTTCAAGAAGATATGTAGTGAAGTATGCTAGGTAGTAGTAAAAGAAATGACTAAATTGTAGAGCAGAGCATAATTTTAACCGAATGCATCCATTAGTTGTATTGCTGATCCCTTGCGAAATATAACTGAAAAAAAAAGAGAAAAGTTTTTTTTTATAAATTTGTTTCTAATATATATCAGTTTTTATTTGCACAGAATTTCGACAACAGTTTTTTGTTTGTTTATCAATGGATTTGCTCATAGAAATACAACAGAGTTAATTGAAGTAGATTTATTAAAAAATTTCAATATTAAGTGAAAGGTAAGATCAATCGCTTATTAATTGCAATTATATTCCCATCAGATAATCCGATGTAATTCATTTTTTTCGTTACATTAAAAACAATTTAAGAAAACCAAAAAAAAAAATAAGATATATATTTTTGGTAACAAAATACACGAATTATACCAAAACGAAAGCATTCAATTCAATCAAATCAAAATATTTTAATGAATTTATCTTCGAGTTGCAAATATAAATTACGTTATATTTATCATTATTAGCTTTAACTACAGTTTAGATTATATTTGTAAGTTCGTGACTGTTCTGATATCGAGATTAGTGCAATTTTACAAATTAATAAGCTTAATCGGTACATTTGTCACGAATGCACTTTACTCTAAATGCTTAATTGAATGTATCTTAACCAAATAGCTCGGCAAAAACATTTTTGTTATTTGCATTCTTTCTGATAATTAAATTTAATGAAAATAAAAAATAATTAAATAAAAAAAAATGAATAAACGAGAAAAATAGTATTTCAAAAATGTTTATAAATAACTTACCACATAGTACGGCACATTATTATATTTATCTTTGTAGGCAATAATATTATACTTCCTCATTTTACTATAGTAATTTGCGCTAAATACATCGTTGGGATGTTGTGCCGATTTATAATATTTTGGCACAATTTCTATAAAATATGTTATATCATTATTTTTTGAAGGATAATTGCTAATTGTCTTTTGTTCGACGTTGTTAGCTATATTATTTGTAAATTGATAGTCTTGATTTTGATTGTATCGTGGTCGTGATGGTGGTGGGGCTATATATCTATCAAAAAATAAGAGAAACGGTTAATATATTATACATATCGGTATTTTAAAGGATAACAATTAACCTTAAAGAAATTAATAAATATTATATAATTTACTTGTAGGGATTCGGATTCGGAATATCGTTTGATTGATCTTCCCATACCGGTGCTGGTTCTGCAAATGGCTGTTTTGGTTCCGGCGGTATGGTAGGAGTTGGTGGAATTATTGGTCCATTATTTGTGTTCCAATCCACTCTTATCGATACAGCTGATGAAAACAGCATTGACACCAAAATGGAACAAATAACTTGGTACTGAAAACATTACAAATAACTTCAGAATACATCCTACAAAACACTGTACATATTTAAAAAAAAAAAATTGGTGTTTGTTTTATTTCGAAAATTAAAATTGATGTGGGAATATTTTCTGATTGTTTTTGCTGAACCAAAAATTATTTCAACCTCAACAGGTAATAATTATAAATCTGTTCTTATGAGAATTTGTTGACTGACTATGTACGTGTGTGATCTTTTTCATACTTTATAATTTCTAACATTCCAATTTATTTAGATTTTTCTTCTTAAACTATTAACAGATCAGATCAATACTTCCGTTATAATCCGACCAAGCATATGTCATCATTATCAATATAATTGAAAATATAGCTGGACTACATATTTATATTTATTTCCTTGTTGACTAGTTTTAAGTTTTGTAAACATATTTTTTTTTTGCTTCATATAAAGATTTTTAATCAATCATTTTCCTTTAAAAATTTCACAAATTTTACAAAAATTTAAATATATTTCTAAAATAATAATGTCAGTAGCTGAAAAATTACAATAATTGAATCTCTCAATATGTTAAAAACAAAAAACTTAATGAATAAATTAAATTGATTTGAACTGCTGTTAAAGTTATGAAAATAGTGAGTGCAATCTGTCAATATACTCGATAATACGTACATTAAATGACTATGAACTTTACGGGCAAATGTACTTACAGCTTTCTCAACTATCATGTAAATGCTTTTAAAAGCTTGCTCATTAAAATGAAATAAGATAATATAACATATATCAATATGTAATAAGTAAAGAATACTACTAATTTAATTACTGGGTAATAAGTTCTATTATTCCACAGTCCTCTTTAATTGCTATTCAGCATTGATAATAGTTCAAATTGCTTCATAAGCTATTAATATTTTCTGTCCGAATAATCAAGCTGCTAACACTCCAAGTTAATATTTAATATTTTCTCAATAAATTTCTTAATTCACTTATATGATCAGCGATGATTGCTCTTATAAAACAAAAATCGTAAAAATACTATATTCAATATAAATAATTTTTCAAACTATATTAAGGTATTGTTTTATTATTAGAAATTTCATATAACTGTAATCGACAGTACATTTAATTCCATTTGATTTACTTCCCTATTATTAAATATACATCTGGTCATATTCAAATACAAAATTATATAAATATATATTGCATGTTAAGAAATTTCGCAATTGCATTTAAAAATTTTCATAATTATTTTTTTTTTTTGTTATTGTTGTTGTTATTATTAAAACAACAATGAACAACGCGCTACACGCATGAATAAGAAATTCGATTGAATAATTGGTACGAGGTATCAATGACAATACAAATCCAATGCGATCATCTATTATATCTGGATAGCTTGAATTCACTACCCACAATGAAAGGCGAATATTAACAATAATTTTCTCAATGGACATTTTTTCATAATTATATAACTTATTTTGTTGTTATGTTTTTCTTTCTTTCAAGAATATCGTTATAAAACCTTTAGAATAAAGCTAGTCATAAAAAAAAAAGATCAATTAAATGTAAAACTATATTTTAAAAAAAAATGAATAAAAACAGATAGAATATTCGAGATTATACAACATCTACAATATAGACAATTAAATAATTGTAAATATATAGTAAGTTGCTACAGGCGCGTAATAAATAAATATTGTAAATATATCTACAATTCTACATATCGATTTTATAAACAAAAATATTAAATAAATCGTATATCGTATAACAACATAATCCATGTTTGACGGGTACCCTACTATCATGTGTATCTTATTCTGTATTTCCCCCTTCCCCACTCTGTTTCATATAAAAATTGATTTTCATTTTAGAATTGTTATTTACGTACTGTCTCAAAAACTCTCAAGTACTAAATTTTAATAACTTATAAAATTCAATAAATTTATTGTGTTAAAAACTTAACTTACCCTTGATGACGTAAGATCCATGTTTTCTATATAGATATTTGATATACAATATTTATTTATATATAATATATATATATATATATATTATTATTTTTTTCTTACTTCTTCTTTGCTTTTAGTTTCAATGATAATAAATTATTGTATAACTTAAATTAAATTGTTTTTGTATTATTATTATGATATGGTAATTTCTTACCATTACCACTATTACTGATATTTTCAATACTTATAAGCATCATTTCTTACATAATATGATATAAGTCTATAATACATTTTTATAAATATATAGGATAGACAGATAGCTATATATTTTCTATATACGTATATATATTATAAATTATTCTGTTCACATTAAATTATAACACTTTCATATATAAGTTAAATTATTTTTATGCGAAGTACATACACTACACACAATATTATATATATAAATATTATATAGTTAACCAGATTCCTATAATATGTAAGAAGCATACGTACATACTGTACGTATGTAAGAAACTCAGGCTCGTCGCTGTGCTCGTCGTTGAAATCTTGTAACATTAAGTGAGTCTTATATGTGGGTACAAATAAAAATATTTTTTAAAATTCGTGTTTCTTATTACACTATTTTAAAAAGTGAACCAGTTCTCTTATAAATGTTATCTTTTATATGTTGTATGATTTATATATATGTATAATTATATATATATTATTATTATTATTATTATTCTCTTTTTTTTATTATTTTTTTATTTCTTCATTTTATAATAGTTACAAATAATAAAATGTGATATTATTGAGTGGTTATTTCAGTTTAAATTTTGCGTAAAATTACATTTTATAATTAATTTATATGTTATTAGGATTAGGAGGTTTGGTCGATTTGCAATTATTTGTGTTTATAATGCGATTTAGATTCAAATGGTTGTTTACAAAACGTTGCAAATATTATAAAATTAGATATATTCGTGTACAAGATTGTATCAATTTGAAAATAGCTACCAAACAATACAAAGTATTATTGTTTGTTTTATTTTTTTTTGTGTTTTAATTTTGAAAGAAATATTGTTTAGTTTAGGTGTAGCCATTCTATACATCAAGAAGATCTTATATTATAATCACAATAATTTTATTTTCAATAACAATTTTGTTTTTTTGTTCACCCTCAAATAACCTGTATTTACTCAATTTGAAACTATAAATAGATTTATTTTTTTATTGAAACTTTTAGATATCTAATTAATTATAATATAAACTGTTGACAATAAAGATAGTAAATATATAGTTTAATAATAGTAATAATAATGTGTTGTGTGTATGTACTCTCGTATAAAACATTCACTTCTCCTTTTTTTATTACACAACATATCAGTGTCTTCAATTTCATATACCTACAATTTAAATGTACACATAAACAATAACAGGCAAGCAATAATAATAATAATAATAATAATAATAACAACAAAAACAACCACCACAACAACAATCACAACAACAAAAACAAAATATCTCTCTATACGTAATATTTATTTAACCTTTAAAAAATGTAAAATATATATGTTTAAATGTTTATAAGTACAGTATATCGCGAGTCTGATGATTTTAAACGATATATTAATTTTTCCCGCACCAAACACGATGGCAACAAAAGGCATACTAACTATAAATGAATTTCGATTGCGTTTAATCTTTGTTGGGCTTTGTCAGTCACTACAGTACCAACACAATAGATTAGGAAGATCCAATACTAATACCATCATCTTCGAATACCATCTTTATTAAATATCTACATATATATTTATATATACATATATATAATATATGTGTGTGCCTGCCTGCCTGCCTGACTATACAAACTGGCAAATATATACAAAATATGTACAATGTACAATGTACATCGCACATCGCATCGTATTATATGGTCATGAAGTATTTTTATATTATAGGATGAATACCTATACACAATCACATGTCTACCGTCTTATTAATTATTTTTAATTAAAAATAAGAAGAAAAAAGAAGAATTACATAAAATAAGCCGTCACTGGTATGTAAAAAGACTGTAAATACTTTATGTGATTTTGTTTTTTGTTTTAGAAAAATAACGAAATAGCACATAATTTTTTTTTTTAAATAATCTTAAGGAGTTTTTAATATAATATTACGGATTGGCATTTTTTCAGCATTTTTTTTTTATTAGAAACTGAAAAAAAAACATTAATTTTACGAAACAATTATATCTTAGGTATATTAATAATTTAAAAATGTATCCAATTTTTTTTTCTTAACAAGAATTTTTAGTATGTATTCACATGTACAAAATCTTTTGCTCCAATCTGGTTTTTATTTATTTTATTATTCTTTTTATTTTTTATTCATTTAATTCATTTTTTTTTCTCAGAGTGTGGATTTATTAATTCAGAATATTTGTGTACTTCATCACAATTCATATTTAACATGAATATGTATTGTTCAACAAATAACGTATAAATATTATTTCAAAAAATATAAAAACGACCATCAAAACCCGATTAAATCGTGAATTTAAAATGGGATGTACAACATTTTTACAATTAATGAGTGTACATATGATTTTAAATATTTTATTATAATTATGCTATAGTTCAGGGTTATATTCTTTTTCCGATTGCTTTTATATACATATATACCTATTTAGCTATAGTTGTAATGCCGCGCGCGATACATAGAAGATGATTTATGCGCTGCTGCTGTTGATTGTTGATGTTGAATGTCCATGTTTATAATTACGAAATAGGCGGAAACGTTTTTTTCTCATTATATATTTTACAGTACTTGCCTATTATTATTATTATTAGGTATTTTAAATTTTTAATTATGCAATTATGTACACGTTTTGCAAAAATGTAAACCAACAAAATATACATTGTTCGTCAACTTCTAATTGTACGTTAAATATTTGAATGGAGTATCATTTTTTATTTTATTCGAATTTTTTTTTTTAATGAGCATATTGCAACTATTTAATAAGCGTCATAAAATTATTTTAAATGATCAACTTTTCTTTTCAATTGTCATGGAAACCAACTCATTTGGGTAGATCGCACCATATTTATTACTTAAATGAATAAAATCGAGAATTCAGATCTTATTAATTTGTCAAGATGATTGCTTGTAGATAATAAAAAAAAGAGAAAAAAAGTTTAAATTTAAAAAGATAATCCAATAACCAATAACGCATTGGTACCTCCTTATTTACAGGTCACTCCATAATATATTTAGGTAGAGATACATATTTATTCCTTTGTTACCACTTAGGTGTGCCGTGTGCCCGTGCATATCTAATAAGATGAAGAAAAAAAAAACTTGAATTAAAATATAATTTGTAGAGATTGTTATTTTAAGTATTTACATGTAATTATATTCTTTAAGTGATGTCTTTATGTTGTTATTGATACATACTTACACTTCTAAGAGAAAAACATATATGTTTATGTATGAATATGAGTCTATAACCTATCTCTTTTTAACTTTCAAAACTTTCGATTTCTTACAACTGTTTGAGCTTGAGCTTTCTTGTATTATATTTTTCTAATTTTCTCCTTGAACTTCTTTACGTTAATTATTTGTTAAAATACAAGTAAATTTAATATATTCTGACGCCTACGTAAAATCGAACTGAATTGTTGAAATTTATTAACTTATTATTGATTAATTAAATGTTGCACACATTATTTTTTTTTTTTTTAATTTGCTTTTCTACTACCTAAGTACTTCTGCCAATTTAAATTTATATTTTTTTTAATGTCTTTTCACGCATACAATGTCACTACAAAAGACTTTTTTTTATCATTTATGGTCTTTAAGTTATGGGCAATTTTGCACACCTATGAACACGTTAAAAATTCTCCCCGGTTTGTAAATTAATGGGTTATCTTTTTTTATATTAGTTCAAAGAAAATTTTACGTTAATTTTAGTTAATGCTTGCGATATTGTTAAAAAAATCACTTTGTAGCGTTAGGTACATCGTGGCTAACGTTACGCTCGTTACAAAAGTGCTAAGACCACTAAAAAAAAAAATCCAACAAAAATCTTGTGTACTACGACCTTTTCTACTTTTGAAATACCAGTATTTCTTTCATACATCACATCTTTCAAACCTCTACTTAAGAAGTTATTGATCATTTTATTTTGCATAAGAATCTTATAAGAAAAATGGTTTTCAGAAGATAAAAAGAGTAGTATTGCTTTGATAATATGTTTTTCTTTACAACGTGATGAGAATCGATTATTTAACTCAACTTTAATTTTATAGAAACCCATGAAATAGTATAGAATTAAAAAAATCTTCTATAATTCGTTTGTTGCATTTTTCCACTTTGCAGTGAAATTGCCCTTAAAAGGTTTTGGCGCGCTGCCAATTATATTTAACGCGTTAACCTATTATATAAAAAGATTTATGTAGTGTATAGATATTAAAAATAATTTAAAAATATATAACATAAAATTTGGTTACATTTATATTTCTGAGTAAATAGTATTGAGGAAGAGGAGACATGAGATTCATTGAAAGCTTAGCTTAGCAATACACTGTACAACAAATAAATCTTACCATAGTGTTCCATTTATTTAAAATAATTTACTTTAGTTAGATAGTTTTAGTTATAGTTACTCTTGCTATACATACCAAATAATTTTTATTTTTTT
>JAABKK020057631.1:0-10520 GCA_011634745.2 Catotricha subobsoleta
TTTTTTTTAACCACATGGTCTTTTTTCTCAACCATGTGGTCTTTTTTTTAACCATGTGGTTCTACCTTATGGCTGAGGCAAGCACCTCGGAAATCGCAAAAAAAAGAAGAAAAATATGACGGTAATCTTGAGACAAAATGCAACTCAGAAAATAATGGTACCGGCAATTCTGAAAAAGTCGATCCACCCTAATGTATAATGTACTACATATATTTATTATATATCTAAATCTTATAAAACTTTATAATGAGACTATTAGTATTATGTGAATGAAAATAAGGGTAAAAGTACTTATAATTTAATATAGTTAGCTTGCTTCTTTCGTGATTTAATAATGCAATCATTTCAAATTACCTCGAATATTTTATAGCATTTTATCGAGTGAGCATATATTTTAGTATGCCGGCTAGGCCATTTATATAAATTTGAGCACAGCATATTATAGTAAAATGTTCAATAACATCTAAATTAATCTAACTACTTAATAATTACTTAATTGTGGATTTTGGGCTAATGAATTCAGTGAAAAATGCATTTCCTGTCAAAAAATATTGTGATGAAACTGATGTTAATTTACATTTTAATTGTAAAGTTTTGATAAATTTATCTATTTTTAAAAAAAACCTATTCTTGATTATGCATATCTTGATTAGACGTAGCTGAGTAAAACGATATCAAACATAAAATTTCAAATTTTTTAAAACTGCACATATATTTTTAGTAATTGGTGCGAATAAAGCGGTTCAAAAATGATATCACTTAGCAACAACTTCATATTAATTCACTTACAAAGCCCAATAAAATATACTTATGACGTTGAACTTGTCCCATGAAGTGTAAATTGTCAAGATTTCATAATTCAATTATTTTTTTTTTTTTTTAAAAGTGTTCTTTTTACCATTTATTTTCATCAATATTTTTTATTATAAATTTAACAAACAAGTTATCATTTATCTAATAAGTACGTAAGCAATTATTTTTATTATAAATTTAATTCAACTGTTTATTCCAATATGCAATATTGTTAATGGACTAAATTTTGTGTTAATTATTTTCAATAGATAATGTCGTCAACAAATGCTTCGTCCACATCAGCTGTATCAGCAGCACCATCATCAATTAATGAAAATCATGAAAATGCTGATAAGACTTGTGTGGTTTGTTTCAAAATTGTCGACATATTTTCAATTGGAGAGTGTGATCATCCTGTTTGCTACGAATGTTCAACACGTATGCTTAATATAAAATTTTATTTTATTTTTAAGTTTCATCAAATTATGAAACATTTATCATACAAGATATCATTACTTTTTCTAGGAATGCGAGTACTTTGCAAACAAAATGAGTGTCCCATTTGTCGTCGACTCAATCAAAAGGTATTAAATGTTATATAATTACAAAATGATTAAATCCTAACCCCAGAATTAATGCGCGAAATAATTTTAAGAAAATTAATGAATTAACCTAAAAATTCTAAATTATAGGTGATTTTTACATCGGAAATTTTACCGTATCGAGAATTAGACCAGAAAAATCGTTCTTGCCTTTATGATAAAAATTTTCGGATATGTTTTACGGGCCAAAGATCTCAAAATGCATTTTCGAGACTTTTAGAACATCCATGTCACAGGTAGATTATTTAATAATTTTTATACATATTACTCCTACTTATTCTTTTAATAATTATGTTAACTCCTTAACAACAAAAATTGTTTGAAGGTGTCCAGCTAAAACACCATTTTTAACTGGAGCCGCTCTAAAAGATCATTTAAGGAGAGAACATGAATTATTCTATTGTGACATATGTACAGAACATTTAAAGGTAATTATTGGTTTTATTATTTTTAAAAGACACTTTAGTTTCATAAATTATAATGCAAAATGTAATGATTTTATAGATATTTTCATTCGAACGTAAAGCATATACACGCGAACAGTTAGCACATCATAGACGAAAAGGAGATCCTGACAATACATCTCATCGAGGACATCCATTATGTGAATACTGTGATGAAAGATATTTAGATCGTGATGAACTATTTAGACACTTACGAAAGGAGCACTATTTTTGTCATTTCTGTGATGCCGATGGCTCAAATCATTTTTATGCGTAAATAAAACTTTCAGATACCCAATATAAGTTTTCTAATAATATATATTCTCATTTTATACAAAATTTCTATGCAGAGATCACAAGTCCTTGCGAGAACATTTTCAAGAGCAGCACCATCTGTGCGAGGAAGGAGATTGTATCGAAAATATATTCACAGCTGCTTTTCGATCTGATATCGATTTGAAGGGTAATAATAAATACACTAATAAGTTTAGCTCTTTCTGAAATTATTAATATGTGTTCATTATAATAGCACATAAGGCATCCGTGCATGGACAAACTTCGAAACAGGCCCGAACGTTGGAGTTTCAGTTTAATTTAGCTCCAAGAAATGCAAATAATTTTCGAAATAATCATCAGTCGCGGTGTGTATAATAGTTTTCAATAGTTCTCTAATTGGTTTATTCATTCTTTTTTTTTTATTATTTATCATCATATTCATATTTCAAATTGCATATTTTATTACTTTAAATAGATTTGAAGAATTGGAAACTGATTTTAATGATGTTCCACAAATAACACAAACTTCTTCTAATGCTCGATTAATTGATGCCAGAAACGAACAAGAATTTCCATCGTTAGGAAATACTGGATCGGTTACACTCCGCCCGAACATTTCTGTAAATACAAGATCTTATGGTACAAGTGGTTTAGCAAGAACAAAAGAAAACTTTCCTGCATTAGGCGGCGCAACAGCTATCACAGAACACAATACAAGCTCAAAAATAAATACTGCTAATCTATCGAGGCAGGAGAGACCAAGTGCTCTTCTCAAATATTCTAATAATATAGCTACCAATGTGAGCAAGACAAGGTCTCATGGAGCCGATATGCAGTCATCTACTAGCAATAATAAGAACACAACTAAAGCAGTTGTTTCTTTAGCCAAGTCGGGAAGAGATTTCCCAGCTTTACCTGGAAGTTCAAATAAAATCCATAAAGATCTTCAAAGTGATCTGGTAACCACAACACATGCATATAGTATGAGTTCAATAGCTGCCAAGCACAGATCTCTAGTACCATCATATGAAAGCCTCAATAATAACATTCAATCAAATTCGAAACTTAGTACGGTTCAAAGAAGTGCGACAGAAAGTTCAATTAAAGAAACAGTCGAACGTGTGCCAGTTTTCAATTCAGCGGATAGTTTTCCAGTTTTAGGTGATAGTTCATTTACAGGTCAAATGCCACAATGGTTAAATGCATCGAAAAATAAGAAGCAACCACAACAAAGTCGAAAATTAAAAGTTGCACCGCATCCACTTTTAGAGCAAGCTCCAATAAAAACTCCTATTCCTAAGGCAGCAGTTGAACATGCTGTCAAATCAACTAGCGATTCAACTAAAAATAAGCAGAAAACTGCTGATAAAAGTAAAATGAACGTGGAAAAAAGTAAGGAAATTATAGCTGTTGATATAACAAAGACGACGAAACAAAAAGCAAATAAAAATTCTTCTAAAAAGACAGAAGAAAAGGATGGACAGCTGGAGAATACTAAATTAAAAGGAAAAGATACCGCAAAAGTTTTAAATACCACTACTAACAATAATCAAAAGCATCCCGATAAAAAGGGAAACAATAAAAATCAATCAAACAACAATAATACAAATGCTGTTAATAATAATCATAATTTGCAAAATGGCATTGATGTGAACGTGCAGTCAAAAGTTCATTTAAAAAACGTTAAAGATAGTGCTTCTAATGGAAATACAAATCTATATGCATCAGTTACTGCATTCACTCCACCACCACCAGGTTTTCAAAATAAATCATCCAAATTGAAAATTCCACCACCTGGTTTTGATACTGACACCCACGATGAGACCCAAATTTATAGTTATGTACCGCCGACAAATGCAACACAACGAAATCAGGTAAAACCATTATGATATGAATGTTATCAACGAAATATATGTTTCAATATAATATTTTATAATTAAATTTCATATTTTTATATCAGATATTGGTAACTCATTTTCAAAAAGCATTAAAACATCCGATAGCTGTAGAAGAGTTTCGCAATATATCGCAATTATTTCGAGATGGTTTATGCCATGCTCTTGCTTATTATGAACACTGTCAGGTTACATTGGCTGATAAATTTGAAAAGATTTTTCCGGAACTTTTGATTCTTTTGCCGGATATAACTAAACAGCAAGTGAGTTTTAAATTTGAAATATATACGTATATAATAATAATTAATGTAGCATTTTGACGAGTGAATGATTTTCTATATTTTATTATTTATAGGAGCTGTTTTCTGTATACATTCAACAACATGAAAAATCAGAATCAACTTTACGAAATCAAATAAAAATTTGTGAAAAATGTAAACAAGTTGTTAAAAATAATGATTTTTCGGAGCACTCAAAATTTCATGTTGATGTTGGCTTAAATAAAAATTTTCCCAAATCGAACTTGAGTGCAGTTATAAAAAAGTAATTATATTGTAATCTTACTGTAATGTGAATTTGTATATTGAAATCATAATTTTCATAATAAAATAATAATAATAATTTTATATTATTATTATTATTATCATGACTTTTAATATTAAAATAAAGCAAAGTGAATAAAATTATTATATTTGTAAAAGAAAATTGATAAAAATGGAAAAAAAAATAGTATTGATGATAGAACGATGAGTTTAATTATATTAAAATGAAAAATAATATCTATCGTAAAGAAAAATATGGGCTTTTTTAAATATTATATAAATAAAACTTGAAAAAAGGCAAATGATTTTTTTTTTCATAATTGAACGAATCGAAGGGGATGGACTAATGAATACAGAACATCAAAAATAGGAAAGGGGATTTTCCCTCCACAAAAAAAGTGGGTTTTCTTCCCTCCATAAAAATAAACTGCAAATATGGATTCGACTTCATTTTTGTTAGGCATGTTACCAAATGCCAAAAACAAAACGCACAATATATAAATTTAATTTTTTACTTGTGGATATGTAATTCTGGCGCACTGAATCGTAGAAAAAACCAAGGTGGTCAAAAACAGTGAAGAAGAAAAAAATAAAAATTGGATCCCACGAACAAAATTGTACCAGAACTTAAAATTAAAATATTTTTATTTTGAACCGAAAAAAATTCTGCATCTTTTGATATATATTGACTATAGTAACTATAATAGTTACTATAATATTGACCACTAGAGATGTCTCAAAAATTCAAGACAATGAAATACATGAGAGTGAGCGAAATAAAAAATATAAAATCTTAATGTGCGAAGAGCTTATCATTGTCTTGAATTTTTGAGACATCTCTAACTCAATTCATATACAAAAAAACAAACTACCAATGGATTGGTACACCACTTTATTTTTCATACATACTTCTTGCAAATCTTGAGAGCTCCGGCATAGCTGATGGCTGGACAGTTATTAGTGGAACAGTTGATGACGGCAAAGTTGATGAAGGAACATTTAATGGTGAAAACAATTGATAGCGAAATCGTTGATGACGGAAAAATAGATTTATTTCTCTTTCTTGCTAGATTTCTTCTTCTTCAATTTCTAAATTTTTAGAGTAATTTTCTTGTTTCTAGTTCGTTTACGCTTTGTTTTTTCTGGGTACTGGCTGCATTACGTATATTTCATTCTGCTTCTTTAAACTATTACATTTTATTTTATTTTCGTCTTTTTTTTTCTGATGATGGATTCATATATCGCATTTTTTTTTATGGCCGTTTGACACTGCGACGAGTTGTTTTGTGCAGCAATTTGTCTATACTGCTAAAGTAATAGTGCTTCTAGACATCGATTCTTAAGCTAGTTTTTATAACAAGAGAATGTATGCCGAGATTAAATTTGTGAAAATGATGAATTGGTTTTAACATGGCATGTGCATGGTTGAGATGATAGAAATGATAAATAAAAGATTTTTTTTAAGTAAGAACATCAACTGCAACTACAGGCTAAAGAGGTATTATAGAAATTTAGAATTTTTCATGTATCATTTTAGAATTTTATTTCGGGATCATTAGGGTCGATAAAATATTTTAAAATATGCAATGCGGTAACCCTTGTGGTAAATTTAGGTATAGCAAAAGTATATGTTGGGGGGAAGTTATTCAATTTCAGAGTACTAGTAAGATTTATTATTTTAAGAACATCGATATATTTGCATTACTATTCAAAGTAATCTTAGATAGTCTTAAAGTGGAATTGGAAATATCTTGAGATTTGTTCCGAAAACGAAAAAAGTGCTTAAGCCGACAGATAGGAAATCATACCGAAGGAATCCATTTATCATATTCTCATAGTCTTCAGATATCCCGTTGGAGGTGGTGCTATATAAAAATAGATTTCGGGCTATTTATTGACTAATTTCAAGGTATCTCTACCTAGTGGCCCAATTCCAGCTTTGTAAAAAATCGCAGTCTCCTTGAACTATCTTAGAACGATAATAAAAAATTAGTGGGTTCTTGGGCGATAAAAAAGGCGTCGCTTTCCATTTTTGACACTGAGAATATTTATTTATTTATTTATTTGGCCAGCGTTATAACACCTGAGGCTATTCAATATTACATAGATTTAGATTCTTCTTATTGTAACCAGACCAGAAGCAGAATATTCTAAACGATGGTTAATTATTAAAGTAGAAGGTTCATATCATTTAGATCCCAGTTCTGGTAAGTCAAAACTAAAACTATTTAATATTAGATAGCGAGATAATTATTGATTTCTGCCATTTCTTTTTAATTAGCGCTTTTGTGGACTTATATGGATGTTTTATACCAGAAAATAAGAAGAAAACTATGATATATATCGATGGCTCCACGAGAAAATGACTTATTTCAAAATCCAAAAACAGAAGACTCTAATTTCAAAATCCAAAAACAGAAAACTCTTATTTGAAAATCCAAAAACACAGAGCTCTTATTAAAAAATCCAAAAAAAAATCGCTCTTATCACAAAATGCAGTGAACTTTTCATATAAATTTGAATAAGAGCGATTTTTTTTTGAATTTTTTAATAAGAGCCATTTGTTCTAGGATTTTGAAATAAGAGTTTTCTGTTTTTGGATTTTGAAATAAGAGACTTTCTCTTTTTGGATTTTGAAATAAAAGTCTTCTGTTTTTGGATTTTGAAATAAGAGTCATTTTCTCGTGGAGCCAGCGATATTATAAAAATGTAGTACGTACTCGTACATTAATTGTTAGTTATAAGTTTATTAGTGTGTTAGTACAATTGTACTATTCTCTCTTTCAAATCGTTAAATATTCGAAGCACCACAAAATCAATTGACTTAATTCTTTTTCGCTCAAAACTAAGAAAAGACAATTGATGTAGACGTGAACTCGTCATACAGATTTGCTCCTTGCGTCCCACTCTGTTCAGCGGTGAAAATAACGATTCGTAAATAGTTTTTGCAGATGGGAAAGTTACTATTGCTGCGAAGGTGAAAATGTATCCTCGAACCCAAATTTAACCGAGATAGTATGGTTTGGATACTCTAGATTGCAAAATTTTGTCCACAGGAGCAATAATTTGACACAATTCGTTCACATAAACTAGTTTTTTGCGCCACATTTTTTTCTTTTTTTCTAAATAATATAATAAATTAATATTACAAGCCTATATTTCCCTACTCCAACAGTTTTAACGAACAGAACACACCAGATTACACGTTTTAGCAAGCATAAGTGTAGCTTTGAGTTCTTTCTACATAGCTGGTTTTGACTTTAATACCAATCGAAGTCAAAGTGTATAAAGCTATGCCAATTAAAATGTCTATTGCTCTAGTGAAATATAAGAAAATTTGTTTGCAATTTGTGTTTTTCTGACTTTTTTATCAAACGCGCCTGACCGCCATAAAAAAAATATATAAGATTTGAATAAAATAAAAAAAAAAAAAAAATACAGTGAAAACAACTATTTTTATTACGTAAGTTAGAAAGAATAATATATTTTAATATAAAAATTAATTTTTAAAGACCCTTTCAAGAGTTCTGATTTTTTTAAATTTATAAATCACGTTTATTTAATTCATTAAATTAAATTCATAGTTTAAATATCTTTTTTCTTTTTTTTAATATTTTCACTCCATAATTACATAAAATTAGTGTATTTTAGTTTTATGGTGACTGAATTTGGATTCGTTTGATCAGCAACCGTTAATTCTTGACCATTTTTAAGATTCAATTCATTTAATGTTAACTTTAAATTCGCTCTGGTTTTTTCTTCGATGCTCTTGACGCTTGACATATAAAGAGTTTTATTTTTACCATCAATATTTGCAGTTATACCTATTTTTGAACATAAATATGTATAACAATATATATATATATAATTATAATTTCATTTAAATGGTAACTTAATGTTGTTTAACAGAGTAAACCATGGTAATTTTAAAATTTTGAAACTTTCCAACGTTAGCGTACATAGAACAGTTTGTTCCAAATTCGCAACTATTATTTGATTTATTCATTTTGTTTCTTTATTAAATAAATACCATGGTTTTGCTCTTCTGATATTCTATTTTGAAAAGAGGATAAGAAACGATTACCTGGACTTTTCATTTGAAATGCTGGATCATTGCATAAAAATTCTATGAATTGCTCTAATGTAATACTAGTTGAATCGGCGAATTCAACCACTTTTGGAATATTCGAACAGTTAATACAATTCTCTTTTTTCTCAGATTCAAATATGTAAGTATAAATGCCATCGACATCATTAAATAACAAACTGTTATTGTAACATTCATAACAACTGGTTGCAATTTTGAAAACCTGTAAATAGTAATTTAGTAGTTTTGCTCTTTCATTGTAAATTTTAAATAAATTAAAATTTGTTTAAATTTACCTCATTAACGCAACTGGCAGCAACCACAGCATTAGTACTGGCAACGGCCGGTATAATATTTTTTAAAACACCTTGCACCAATCGATATGATAATCCGATTATATTAAATAGATTGGCACGCTCTTGCGATTTTTCATAAACCCATGATACATGTTGTGGATCATCACCATCTAATTCTGCATCAAATGGATTTTCTTTTTCCCATTGAATAATTTTTACATATTCGACACAGTGTTCGGGTAATCTAAATCCATATGATAAATAAGAAATATTCTCATGTTTAAATGAAAAAAATGAAAGCAGACGAAAACAATTATACCTTGGTGTATTCGCAATAGTGCAAAGTGGATAAGTTAATTGTGGTGGATATAATTCTAATGTGCATTCCAAACATGCCGTTAATCCATGTAATATAACACGGGCACTACCTTTAAAACCCTCTGTTCCACCATCAATCATTGGCGTAATAGACGATACATCTAAGCTCCCTGTAAGGCAAATATACAATTAATTTTAGTTTTAATTAGAACCGTGCATATATTACCGTCATCTTCATAAACAAGTAATGATGTTAACATTCCATTAATCCATCGTCTAGCGACTAATGAATCTAGTCCACAAACTACAATATGAAATTGGCGGTAAAATGATTGATCATAATCTTGAATTTTACAGAAATGCGGTATTACGTTGCATGATGGAATTCTATGGAAAAATTACAATTTATTAAATCTGTTATGAATGATAGAAAATCCAATGACGACATAAGAACGATAATAAAACTAACCTATTATTGATGAATTTTGCGGCACAAATAGCTTTTGAACTTCCTATATCAGTTCTACGAAACAAAAATTGTCTATTTAAGTTTGACAATTCAATTGTGTCCATATCAATGACATGGATATTTTTAAATCCAAACATGGCCAGATCTTTTAAGAGCTCACATCCTAACCCACCGGCACCAATTACTAATATTGTACATGTTTTCATTATAAACTCTAATCCTTCTACTCGCATAAAAAAAAAAAAAAATTGGTGTATTAAGAAATATACTATGTAATAATCAGATATTTTATTACAGTTTACAGTTATTGTTTACCTGTAGATGGAGTAAAAGTTGGTTGGCAAAATGGCCCGGAGCGTTCCAGCAATTTTCTAACATGAACCCATCGTTTTCCTAATGTTTCGGCTTGTGTTACTATATCCATTTTTCACAAAATTATCTAAATTAAATTTCAAATAATATTTTAGTGAACTTGAAAAATGTTTGCCCAACAAATGTTTTGTGTGTTGGTCAATCAGCTTTAACTTTAACTTTATTTAACCACTTTAATTGACTCTTTCGAAGTTGACAGATTATATGAAGTCGATTTATAAAAATTTATTCTTATCGAATCATTAAAAGTGACATGAGATTTTTAAATTAAGTCTTATTTACAATATAAATATTATTAATTACGGTAGTTTCACCAAAGAAGATGTATACATTTACTTTCGGTTGTCATGTGTAAGACCCCATTCAATTTAGTATTATTGCATAGTATTATATAATACTAAGTAGAGTTGTCAAATAATACTTGTTTT
>JAABKK020057634.1:0-10520 GCA_011634745.2 Catotricha subobsoleta
AAACTACGTAACAGCTACCTAAAATAAGTAGCCATGTCCATTAAAGTAATATTTTATGAAAAATTTCTACTTGGGACCATACTATTTTTAGTTGCAGTTAATCTCCTTATTAACGTGTTAAAAGGATTTTGAAAATAAATGAGTTCTTCGATGTGCTGTACGTCTGCGAAGTTGAGAAAATCGCTATATTTGACCGTGTTTGAAGCATTCTATCTCTCGGCCGTTACAAACAATTGTGTTTTTATTTTATTACACAGATAGTGCTTAATAAGTCAATAGCTTTCAAATAATAAATTGTACATTCGACGTTTACTACGAAGTTCGTAGTTATCTAGTTTAAAATTTCACTGAAAAAACGATATTTCAAAATCGCCTCACAACTTTGCAAACCTACATACAACACATCGAAGAACCCGCATTTATTTTCAAAATCCTTTAAACATGTTAATCAGGAGACCAAGTGCAACTAACAAAATTATGGTAGAAGGTATGAAAAAAAATCGATCCACTCTACTACTCATCTCTATTTTCAGTGACTTCCAAGAGATTTTTAATCATATTTTCTAAAAACTGTCTTTTTTTGCACATTTTCCGCACACGTTTGCTATACAAAAATAATGTTTAATACCTTATCTAAAATTAGAATATGTCGGACAAGGGACACTAATACGATATTTTTAATATTCTTTTGTATAAGAAAAGGTTTCAAAATAATGAAATGCTATATTTTATGTAACATATATTTAATGTGCGTGAGGTTGTATACACACCAAAACCGACAAAAAATATGTTACATTTTTACTACGTGTGAAACCTGAATGCAGCGATTAATGTTGCATAAAAGATGTAGCATAACATTTTCCATATTTAAAATTAATTTTGGATTCGTCCAATATCTCACAAAATAAAATCCTTTTTTGTGGCATTGATTGCAATCACAAATTATATCCCTGATAATTGAAACTTTAAATTATATGTGTTCAGGTACGTATTATTATTTTTTTTATTTTGCGTTTTGAGAAAAATTGAAGAAAGGCATTTTTTTACCAAAAATAACACTACACTTAATAAAAAAAAAAAATAGTTTGACTCTCTCTGTATTAGTATGTAATAATAATTTAAATACCTATAATCTCTGACAAATTAAGCAATTCTTCATATCGGAAATATAGTTCGAATAATCGTTTGAACATTTAATACCTAATTGGAAAAAAAAATCTTTACTCGCTATAAAAATGTCTTGAATTATGAATCGAACGTGAATGAATTCTAATTTGTAAAGCACTTAACTGAAATAAATTCTGTAAACTTTCTTTTTCATTTTTTTTTTTTTTATTATTAATCTATATATAATACGTAATGTGGAAATATTTGTCAATATATACACAGGTCTAGTCTGCAGAAAAGTTAAATTGTATGGCAAAAGTTAACTTTATTTTTAAGAATATATCCTTAAATAATATTAACTTTATTCGTTAAGAATAAGAAGAAGAGAAAAAATATATATACAATTTAGCAAAGTTTAAAAACATTTCTGTATTTATTTATTTATTTATTTATTTTTTATTTGTGAAAATCTCACTGTTAAAACATCGCACACACAAAATAAATAAATTGCATTTATAGTTGATTGTATAATTGTCCTCAAGAGTTTACTAATTTTTTTTCCCCGCACTGAATATATACATTCTTTTTTTCTTTAGAAGTCAAATTCAGCGATGAAAAAATTAAATACCAAAAAGAAAAATATAGGCGACAGAAAACACAAAGAGCAAACAGTACCCATAGAAATTCTCGCCGTGCTAAATAATTTCTTTTTATTCTATGAGTTTGTATAATTTATACAAAAATACATTATGTTTTTTTTTATTTTTTTTTTTTTTTTTTAACCAGAAAATAATTATATTTCGAAAACACTTTATTTAATATTTTCTATTTAGTAGTAGAGAGAAAAAAAAAACAATAATAAATAAAGAAAGAAAGGGAAGAGAATATATTCTTACTTCGTTCATGCATACATGAAAGTCCCCTACGGGACTTTCATAAATCATAATGAGATTTATTCAGAACATAACAATGACATTCCACCCTGTGTGATGTTTACTTTTTTATGATTCGCGTCGTTTGCAATATCTTTTTATATGTACATGAAAAGTCGAGGAAGAAAGTTTACAATAATAATAAAGCAATAATAAACTTAACTGTAGCATTTTGGACTAGAGAATTGACGATTACGGGCGTCGAGAAAATCCATTGACGGAAAATCGCGCACATAGAACATTTTCTTTAGCTTAGCTCTTTATTATTATTATTATTATTATTATTATTATTATTATTATTATTATTATTATTATTATTATTATTATTATTATATGCTTACATCACTTCTGTGTGTATTCTGTGTATAAAAATATCGTATTATATATAGAAATATTTCTTTCGATTTCTTCTAAATATAAATAAAGTACACCTAGTGCTGATAGCAAGCTAGACTGTATATACTTAGTGCTTACACCTATATATAAATATAGACAATCTATGTATCTAGACAAGTTATGTCGGCCAATGTTGAAAGATGTATACATTACTACAATAACAGTGTATAGAATATAAAATTTCCGTTACCTTTTGTATAAATATAATAAATATTATATTATACGCCTTTTATATACTTTATTTATACTACTGGAATATGTACAGATAATATTTATATACAATATTATGTTGCCAGTATTGTAGCAAAGTAAAAGTTATTAAATGAATGAGTATTTATAGAAGGAAGTTCATTTCTTAACAATTCAACTGAATAAATTCTTTATTTCGTATAATATTGTTCGTTAAATGTATAAGATACACCTCGCTATAGATTCAAGATCTATTCCTATAATACACCTAGAGAGTGATGAAGAAACCTCCAGAGTAATATGAAGAAGCAAAAAAAAAAAAAAATATATATAAAAAAGAATAATAATAATAAGAAGAAGAAATATATAAAATTATTAAGACGAATTTATATTATAATGAAATACTTAAATATAAATTCGTCTAGAGATATAATATTTCATTCAATATACGTCATTTTATAACAAAATACATATCATATATGGATGATGGTGGATATTATTGTTGATTCAAAAGCATCGTTCTTTCATTCAATGTCTACATATAATAAATATTTGAAATGGAACGACGTATTTATATGAATGAATGAAAGTAAAGACGATGAACGAAGAAACTGCCTTCCGGATCAACGACAATATAAAGAGAAAACAAATCTGAAATGTCCAATTTCCGTCTCCTAGCCCAAGGAAATTTTCCATGAAAATAAGAGAAAAAAAAAATTATATTCAACAAAAACGAAACTATGTATAGGACTTTAGATAAGGTACTGGTGAACATATAAATAATACAATATACAAATATTACATCACGGAAACGTACGTTACAGTTAAAATTCAGATACATACATTCAACGTACAAATCCAAACCAAGGAAAATGAAAATATACTTTACAACAATATATTATATATATATTTTATGTATATATAAAAAAAAAGTCCATTTTCTGAGTTTGACGATGTATGGCGGAATGCTTAAATATGTGGAAGAAAATCTGTTTCATCATTCATCCTGCATCCTTTACCACTATATCCTGTTTACATATAAATAAATGTACATTAAGTTGTATTATACTATCAATGGAATATGAAGAATGGAACAGAACGTACCTATTCTATTCTATTTTATAAACATTTCACTAAACTCATATTATATTAAATATATTTTCTGTACATTTTATTATATAGCATAGTTAAATCCTCATATTTTCAGGTAGAATGTATCTGGCTAGATGTTATTATTATTATTATTTTTATTTAGGTTTGTCTTTAAAAGAAATTTCTCTCGTATATATAAGTATTTGAAATTACATTTCTTTTGAAAACGGATGGATCTGCATTAAAGATTAAATTGTACATGTTAACTTTTAAGACAGCAGCAATAAAAACATATAACTCATGACATACATATTTTTTTTATTTTTTTTTTTTTTTTTGTTGTGCATTGACAAATTAAATTATATTTCGTTTATATTTGCATTTGACTTTAACTATTGTTTGATTTTGTAAAAGTACTTATGCTGAGGCCCTATGGGACCATACAGACGCTATAATATATAGGAGAAATACACATAGGTCACTAATTTATTTAATTTTTATTTTTTGGAAACTAGGTAAAAAATAACAACATATAAAATGCTTTATGCATTCACACAAAACGATCTATCGGTATACACACTTCTCTACTTTTTTTTTTTTCGTTTTTGTGTTATAGGTCATACATAGTGTTTAGCAGATGCATCAATTCAATAATAATGCTGAACCTTTCATAAAGCAATTAAATTTCCATAAAATATTTATATTTTTTTTTCTTTTTCACTTTTTGCAAATAATTCTAAATTGTATTTGAAGATTGAATAGAATACAATGTCGAATAATAGAGCATTATATATTATGTTATTATGAAATTGCTGCATACTTAACTACGTGTGTCATACATCTTTGTTTCAAATAATTTATGGTATCATTCGGTAAATAAATTCAATATATTATTTTGTATAAGTATTTTCTGTTAAATAAAGTAAGAAATGCCATAAATGAAAACTTCAATATTGTGTTTCGTTTTTTATGTTTTTAACTTTTATTATTAACTCATTTAGTTTGGAAAAAGTAAAAAAAAAAATGTTCAGAACGCCCTAATATACATCCATTTGGGTGACATATAGTGCTAGAGGCATATTTCAAAGTCGTATTAATTTACCTTCGTAATATTGGCACAAGCTTAATTTTATTTTTATTTTTTCTAATTCCCTACATCTCTTCACATCTCCAGGCATCTTCACTTCCTACATCCTAAAAACTACAAAAAAACGCGTTTCGAGATAATAAAATATAAGGGATTTTTTTTTGAGGATTGGAACAGCTTGCTGCGGAGATTATACTACTAATTAAAATCGGTATTCAGACGTCAGTTATATTGCATCCGGACAAAGAAAAAAAAGAAAGAAATAAAGAAAACCACGTTTCCAATGATTTTTTTAAATCGATAAATCGATAAAATGTAGCAATAATCATCATAATAATAGAATAGAAAATGTACTCCGAACTTTTATATTAACTTTTTTTTTTTAAATTATTATGTTTTTTTGTTGTTGTTGTTACAGTGTATAAAATCTGTATTATGAACAAAACTGCATATGCATATTTCTTTTCTTTATGCATTTGACCTTTAGCATTATCTAGAAAGCTTTAAATTCTTTTGAGTTCATGGACAATGTCATAAGACATGTATGATCTATGATATTATGCAATAGCATAATTATATAGTTATAGCCAAATGTCTGCATGGTATATGTTTTTATATCATTTTTTTTTTATCAAACCTCTGGTTATAGCCAAGTAAAAATCTTATAAAATAAGAAATCACGTAACAACATTAAAAATTTATAGGTACATGTCTTTTCCTTTGAATGCTGAATGATGAACTCACTTTTCTCATTTTCATTTTATTTCTACGTTTATTTGTATATTTGGTGGTAGATTGGTGGCGAACACTCAAAATATATATATTAAAATATAATACTAAAGCAAAGCCATCAAATTTCCATAATGGACTTCTTAAACACAAAAACCGTATCAATTAAAATGTAAAATACGGCCATCCAAAGAAAATATATGTACTTTTTCCATCGTATTTTAATTTGCACAACAGTCTCATTCACTTCTGAATTTTTATTATTATAATAAATACACGTCTTTTTTAAAGATAAAATTAAAACAGCGATGTGCGCCTTCATTTTCAAACTCATTAAAAAATATATGTATTTGCTTAAAATAGTAGAAACTGAACGAAATAAATAAAGAAAGACGGAAGGAACGTACGCTGAAGGCTATGATAAAAGATGGAAGCGTAAATGACCTAGATACATTTTAAAATGATGATATAATGAGTGCCTCTTGTCATCAAAGAAAAATTTACTACAAAAGACAGAATATCAATGATGAACTAATAATAAATTAAAAATGTAACAATTTATATGAAGTTTTGAATAGATTAAACATTAATTATATTCAGTTATCATTATTATTTATATTGCTATTCAGCTACAGTATTTAATTTATCCAGCTTGCTAGTTTTAAAATGCAATATTTTTATAGCAAAGCCGTAAATGTTGAAATTCTGTAGATAGTTAGTTTTGTTATTATATCGCACATTGGCTTATCTTAATCAACATATAATAAATAAAAAAAAAAAAATTTAAAAAAATGTGCCACAATCCACAATGTTTACAATGTTAAGTAAATTATATTTAATGTACAGAGAACATTTTGTATACTTTAACTAACACAATGTACACAGTTATATAATATTAAAGTAAACATGTTTTTCTACCATAGCTATAATAATAATATGAGCCAAACTGAAATGAGATGAAATGGTATTTAACTTTCATAATACATAATAACTGTTCTATTCTGTACGAATATTTAAGTATATATTGCATATTGTGCCTTCTGAATGTCTCTACATTGAAAATTATATTACATAGGTAGATACTAACCTAAACATTGATGCAAAGCATGCCATATATAAAAAGGGTGGATTTGCCAAAAACCATCTTTGCTCGCTTAAAGTGTATAATCAAATTAAGGAAAAAACGAATAAATATATTTTATTTTTTTTTACTTTTAAACATTTTATACAACATAAGAAACTCTCAGTGGTAGGTCGATTACTATACGCGATATATGTAGCAAGTATAATACACCAATCCATACCAACCCCTATATCATTTGACGACAAATAAATAAATATAAAATAACGTTTCAAAGACGCACACCGAAAATTTTAATGTCAAAGATGGTTCCAAACTTTGTTTTTTTTTTTTTACATCAAACTCACCCAAACCCCAGTCGACTTATTTTTTATCCACCCACTCATATTCATCCATCCATCCATCCATCTATCCATACATATAATACATATATATATATATGTATATTGTTCAATAAATTTCTTTTGAGTTCTACATAAATCGTATAAATATCCTCGTATTTTCTTCTTTTTTTTCTTTCTTTGTTTCGATGTTCAACATCAACTTTTTTAATTCGTTACCATCATATTATGTATTAGTAGCAATATCGATATAATATATATAAAGATTGAAATGTACCCCATTCTCATATATTCACAACCCAAATTGAATTTATAGTACGTATATAGTTACAGAATAGAAAATAAAACAAGTGATAAAAACTTATTTTATACTTTCTACATGAACCATATGCATCGATTATATTGCACTTAAAAAAAAATGAAAAGAAAAAGAGAATAAAAAAATTAACCCATAAATTTTAGGATTTACAAAATATATAATTAATTCGCAAAAATATCATCAAATTTTAACTATAACAATTTCAAAATAGCATTGTGTGTGCACTGACCAAAAACTGAAATTGCTGAATTTGTTTTGAAAAGACAGTTTCCTCGTAAATTTTATGAAATAAGTTTAAATTTATTCTGAATATGGAGATATATATATAAACCTACACAAATTCCGATTTCCAACATAATGTAAAAGAATTAACTATATGCTAATTGAAAATATCGATTTTGGTTTTAATTTGTTCGAAATAATAATTTTTTTTTTTCGGTTCTTCTTTATATTTTTTTTTCCCATTATATTTTTTATGCCTTGGATATATTTAATCAACTATATAGATCGTATGTAGTGTTGTTTTTGTTCATTTTTTCATTTGTTTTCTGATTTCCGCTAATTTTGCCGCATGTTTTTCCCAAGAAATAATTTATGTTAAAATATGTAATTCGTCGTACCATGGAATTATTATGAATAATGGGGACTGAATGTTATGTCAGTGCACCCAAGCTATATAATATTTTTACCATCCCCGTATGACATGCGAAAATAATTCAGTGAACATGAGGAGGTCGTTTTGTATGCGAATACATAATTGTCTCAAATTGAATTTTAATTTTTAATATTAGTTCCCATTTTCAAATACAAATATTCTCTCTGGATAGTAAGAATTATATTATCTGTTTTTAATAAAGCAATTCATCGTTTTATTATTTGTTTTCCTACTTTGTTAAAAGTATAGTTGTAGTTAATCGTTTTATGGATATGGATACAATACGTTATGAAATCATTTGTTAACTTTGATTGACTATTTTTTTAGTAGCTTTAAAAAAATATGTTAAAAGCAAAATGTATACGAGGACAATAGATGTATCTAAGCGGGACTATGATTAATAATAGAAAATTACCAGACGATCAAATCACGTAGATAATTGTCTATTAATAGTACGTCTCTATATATAATATCAGTTACAATCCGAAAAGCAAAGAATTTCGTATTTATAAGTAAATAAATTAAAGACCAATTAAATATTAATACCATGAAAAATGTTTTCAATATTGGCAAGATTTGCAGACACATAGTTCAAGTTTAATATTATATAAAGCCTAATAATATTTATCTGTAAATTGCACTAACTTAAGACACATGAAAAATATCAATGTTCGTTTTTTTTTTTTCATCTAACCTTGAATAAGAGCTGAAAAGGTGCAAAAGGCACTATACATAAGTAGAACTCGAGATATACGCATTAAAGTATGTTTCACTTTCAATTGAAAGTGTTTAATATTAATGGAATAGATAATATCGTTTCAAAGATTTACCGTTTATGGTTTAGCTGAACGAAATATTGTTAAGGATTTCGGTACATATTAGAATTTAATATATGTTTTGCTATTCATTTGATCGTATATGTTTATCAATATTACTGAAAGCGTAAATGAATTATACGGTATGCTAATACCGATTATATTATATTATATTATACGAGTATAAACTTTTTTAAATTGTCTAGACGTGCTATTTAAAAAGCTGAAAAGAATATTAAATGCACGTACCTACCATATCAACAGTAAAACAATACTCTCCGGCCGTATAATTTATAAATTTGAAAATGAGCTAATTGAAGAAATTAACATTTAATGGTACGATGATTAAAGTTCGGTAAAACATATAAAAAGGAAAAGAAAAATGTAAAAAAATATCTTTGTTCTGAATAGCCATACAATCAGTTTTATCAGGGATGATAAAAATTAGTGGTTTTTTTTTATAATAAATCAAAAAAAAATTTGATTTATTTGCTTTTTATGAATTAATTTAAAAAAAAAAAAATGTAAAATAAATACGGGTCAGAGTAATTTGGCCCACTTTAGGTTAGGCAACCGATAATTTTTTTTATTTTCAGTGGTTTGTAATCTAAAACAAAAAATAAACACTTTATACACATAAATGTGCGTTCTCAATATTTTTTTTTTATTAAAATTAGAAAGTTTATTTAAAAAAGAAAATGATCTCATATTGATCAAAATAAATCTGTGCATAATTTGTACTTAAAATGTGACTTATGATTTTGCATCCATCGTTTTGATTACTCCAGATCAGCAACAAATAATTATATTATCAATGTTCTGTATTAAATACAAGCAAAATTTGTTTACATTCATTTAAAAATGCTTTAGGCTTGCATTACATGCTGAAATGAACATAATAATAGCAAGGGTTAACTACCGTTAAAATTACAAAGCATAAACACGATATTATATAAATGTTTACCATGGTTGTCATCACTATCATCAATATAGCATAAACTGAATTAATAAAAAATAGAAAAAAGAAAATCTAATGTAAAGCGCTCTAGTTTCAAAGTTATATATATATATTTGCATTAAGGCAAGTATACGCAAATTATTATAGCTCATTCTCAGTACAAACAACTCATCACCGAAAATTTTTATGTTAAATATCCGTTACTGGATGAAATGGTATATAAGCGATGACAACGAACAGTTTGTATACACATCGTGGCTTGTTTTGCGTTTATTTTAGCTCTTCAGTTTATTTTTTTTTATGTTTTTTGTTTGAAAATGGATGAAAAAGCATTGTTATTAATTTGCATAAATATCGATTATCAATTATTTTCAGAAATTGACATCATTATGATGAGTATTTTTTATAAGAAACTAGCTTGAAGTTAAAGGTATATAACTTATTAATTAAATTTTCACATTGATTTTAGTCACAATTTTTTTTAAGAAATTTCTTAAAATATCAGAACTTTTACTTCATTTTTGGAAACAATGTAAATTTTGAAAAAATTACAGCATTATAGTTTCGCATTTTTATTTTTAACATTCTTAGCAATCCATTGGCAGTTTTTTTTACGCATAATAGCGTCTTCTTTTATTCGCTCTAGATCAGCTCTCAATCAGATTAATAATTTTTGCATGTTCTTTTATTCGAGAGTTAAAAATCGGAGCGAGATTTTGTTTTTATCGCATCTTCTTTTTACGAAAATCTATTGCTCTAGAAATCTAGTACTTCACTCAAAAAGCGCTCTCAGAGCACTTTTTTCGATCTGACTATTTT
>JAABKK020057636.1:0-10512 GCA_011634745.2 Catotricha subobsoleta
CACAGCTCGTCGTGTGTTTGGAATCAAGCAATGAGAAAAAATAGGCAATTAAAACAAAATCCGATCGGATCGAAAAATATCGGATTGCCATCCCTAGTAAAATGTCCCTACATTTTCTCTTTTGAACGATCTCGTGCGATGAAAATATGCTCGCTAGCGAATAAATACAATAAATACCGTGTCGAATATTTTTAGTTTTAATAGAATTATTTTTTCTTTGTCGATTTACGTGAAATATGAAATTAAATCATGTGTTCAATCGCATTCATATCTATACCCTAATAACGATCGATTACATTTCTATATAAAATTGATGTCGGAAAAGAGCGCAGACATCGATTTCGATATATATTCTTTACCCCTGGCTTCTCGAGTATTTACCGATTGTGTATCGATATCGGGATGATCTCACACCTTTATCAATTCGATATGGTCTCCGGATATCACGGTTTCGCAACGGATAGATATTGGAGCGATATGGATTTTCGTTATGATCTATTTTCGATATCGATGGTTATTAGGGATGTGGTATATGATAATCAGTCAAAGGATGGCTGGAAAATAAGCGGATACAAATTATATTTTTTATTAGAACCCTGATGGAAAAGAATCTATGAAAATTTATTAGAAATCGTTTAAAATTTTTTGTTTAAATTTATAAAGAATTTATTTCTTAAGAATTTTTTTAAAAATTCTTTGCATTATATATTTTTTTGCCTAAATCTTATGCTTTACTGTTACAATGGTACTTTTGAAATAAAGTACTTAGACGTCGCGTATTGTGAAGAAATTATAAACTAAAAGAATTTTCAATGCATATTTCAAAGAATTATATTTTTTCTCCATTAATCCATACATTAACTAGTTATTAAATAAAAAAATAATTGAATAAAATTCTTTGAAATTTGCTTTGTTTCGCTAAACAATTTTCAAAGAATTTTGAATATTATTTTAAATTTACGAATTATTACTCTATGGAATTTATATTTTATTTCCCATTTCTTTGATTTCTTCTTTCGAATAATTGTGAATTATTGAGATTTAAGGAATTAAAAGTCAAACGTTAAAACAAATAAAGCAATTGAAAATTTCCTTTTAACTTATTTTTAGTCCCTAATAAGAATAGTTTATTTATAACCGTAGATATAGCTTCTATAGATAAATATAACCTTTTAATTAAGTTGAAGCGCTGCTATAAGCCGTATAACATTTAACTAAAATAAATAATAGAGACCTAAACGAACTTTAGTTAATTCAAATTAATTAATAATGTATTTAAAGATTACCCAAAATACTAAACTGTAAAAATATTAAAATAATTAAAATACAATAATTAATTATTTTATAACTATATGCATTAAAAAGACAAAAAATAAATTTAACAGAGTTTTGACGTCCACTTTTTAGTGACACTTTTGTTTTTTTTTTTTTAATATATTTGTTTGATTTATGAGCTAAAATATTTATTATTATTTAAACGTATGATGGCTTTAAAGAAAAAAAAAGTTGTATACCCAAAGACCATTTCACAATTTCTGGATTCAACTTACTTTAAATAATTAATTAATAAATGGTTTTAGATCATAAATATGTAATAAGTAATTTTTATATCCGAAATACAAAAGTATCGGTTAAAAGGAGCAATACCGCCCCAATTCTATCCGCAGTCATTTGATGATTTTATTATTTTCGCCATTTTACGATCATCCGCAAAATCAGAAATTGATTGGCAAATTTGTTTTAATGCAATGAACATTAAAGAGTCAACGTTGGTATTTTACAACATATTATATGCGTTGATTAACGAACATGTTCCAAAGACCACTACCATTCTTAATAATCGACCAAAGTGGTTTGATAAAGAAGCATTAAATCTGGAATAGTTATCGCTGAAACTAGTTGATAGCAACAATTTTTTATTATACATGATGGGATACCATCTAGACCTGTTTTATTACTTGGTTCACCATTTCTCTTAAAACTTCTTCATCTTCACATTGGGGAAGGTCAACATCAACCGCTAATTTTATATTAAATACAAAACACATGCGAAAAACTATCAACCAAGACAAAGTTCAAATTAAAGTAATGGATTGTTTAACAAGTAAATACAGCGTATAGCGAAAATTAAAATTGTTTCTGTTTAGATGTATGTAATATTTTATCGAACGTTTCGTCAAACATTATTGACATTGTTGGTAAAAAAAACAAAAGATTTTTTTTAAATATTGTTGACGGGTAGTGAAAATCTGGAATTTAGTTCTTAAAAAAAAACATACATTCTATTCATTATTAATCATTGGAAGCATTCAATTATAATATTTAAATTAAGTACAGCAAAATTAATGCAATATTTCGAAAATATAATATGTTTACGTAAAGTTGTCTGGAAAATATTTATATTAATAAAAATTGACACATAAGTTAATTATATATATAAAAAAAACAACTGATTAAATTTTGATGATGCATATATTGACATAGAAAACACATTAATTAAATATTAAAAAATATTAAATGCAAAAGTGAATTTTTATATAAAATTATTTTATATAATTTCAATATCTAATCCATTTATTTTCCATTCCTTTTGTTTTCTTTTGCTTCTCTTTTAGCATCATTAATAGCATTCTTCCGGTCAAAGTTTGCTTGTAATTTAGCGTTCTTAAGATCGACTTTCCTATATTTATAAAACGAAAATGAGAATGAAAACGTATAAAATAATAAATTTGTTTACATCAAAAATGATTAAAAGCAAAAAGTGCTTACGCTGTTGATGCAAGTTGAGCATTTTCCATTTTCAATTCATCACTATTTAGAAATAAATATAAATTTATTTATTTATGAGAAACTAAAGATTCAATTCAATCAAAGAAACTTAATAAAATGAAAACATACAGAGATTTCTTGTTATCGTCAAGATTATTTTGGTACGTAAACTTCAACTTTTCTCTATAAATAATGAAGAAAAAAGTAATTAAATAAGTAAATATTTAACCAGAAGCGATTTTAATCGAATGTTAAAATAAGTATTTTATTAAGCATTAGTAATAAGAATAAAACGCTAAATGATCGACTGAAATATTAAATGATCTCCTAAAATACTAATTTGATCGACTACGATATTTTTCTCTTTATTAATTATTTCCCCTGCTAGGGCCTCTATGTGAAAATAAAGAGAAAATATCATTTTCCCGAATAAAAATGCAGTTAAACGGAAAATTTGATATATTAGGAGATCATTTTTAGTAATTTAGTCGATCTATTTAATATTTTAGTCGATCAATTTCATATTTTAGTCGATCAAAAAAATGTTAACCATAAGAAAATACGAACAATTCTATTTTGTAATCTGCGGAATTATTATCTCTCTTTAGTTTTTTCCTAAAAAAAAAAAAACGTTTAGTAAATAAATGTTTTTTTAGTTGTGTAAACTTGTAGCTGTAGATTATCTCAAAACTTACGATGCTAGCTTGAATTGATCTTGAAGATCTTCCTTATCTTGTTTTAGTTTTTTCCTGAGAAGAGATTTTTTTTTTTTTTAATATACGAAATAGAAATATTAAAACATTTGGAAATATGTAGGTTTCTTAAAATCTCACGGACAATATAATCTGAGCAAATATCGTAACGAATAAATACTTAAAAAATTAAGGACATATATCCATTTTAGCGATTTTGTAAACCATATATATCCATTTCCATTTAAGTAGTAAAGCAGATAGTAATATAAATTACTTACATTTTTTCTTTGTTTGTCTCATCCTGAGCAAAGCTGGAATACATCTAAATATTTCGAAAAATTATTATGTATAAGCTTTTAATTAAAAATATGTTTCTAAAAACTTACCAAAGCGCACAAAATTGCAAATATGAATGGATAGAAGAACTTCATCTCGAATATATTTTAGTTTTCGGAAAATCCTCAAAAATACAAAATGAATGCCGATATTTTTCGCACTTCTAACTTTTAAGCTGCAAAATATGATGTAACATTTATAAGCAATTCCAACTCTATTTATATGGTTTCATTTTGTTCTCATTATTTGTTTTTTTTCGCATTATCAGAAAGCGATATTTGACGCAATTTATCTCTATTTACCTTTCGAAAAATAGCTGAATACGTAAAGTAATGTCCGCACCACATTTTTATAACGATGCAAAATTCACAAAATATCGTTATTTATAAATTTTAAGTACAAGCCTAGGGCATTGTGAAATGAAGTGAATATTGTTATGGTTTTTAATTAGTCAAACATTTTCTGAGCAATCCAAAAGCACATAGAAATTACCTCAGAAGCGCATAAGGAATGATTTTGCCACTTCCCAGATGTTCTATTTAGGATTGACGTCGGAAAAGAGGGTTGACATAGATATCGATACCTTTATATATTCTTTACCCATGTCTTCTCGAGTACTTATCGATTGTGTATCAATATCGAAATGACCTCACACATTTATCAATTCGATATAGTTTCCTGATATCAATTTTTCCATCGAATGCATATTGGACTGATATAAATTTCGATATGATCTATTTTCGGTATCGATAGTTATTAGGGAATGACATATGAATTATCAAATGCGCTAATTTCACATTTGTACATTATCAATAAGAGATGGAACAAAATGTTATTAAACCAATTTAGAAAAATTAAACAAGTTTTTAATTCAAATGTGATAATTATTTCTTGATTTTATATATTTCATTTTATAAAAAAAAAATTAAAATTAAATATTTCATTTAATTTACAAAAAAGATCATTTTTAATCCTATTAAATAAGATTTTATGAAAGTTCAACTCATAATTTCTGAACGAGTACACCTACCGCGTCCAAATTTTCATTGTAATCGCCCTTGTATCCTTAGATAAACTACCTACAGGACAAAGAAACTTTAGATATTTGGTTTTAGTTGACTTTTTCAAGATGAGAATGCTGAAATCTATGCAAATTAGAAAATTATTTTTCTTCTACATTATTATTATTGAGTACACCCAACCGGAGCTTTTGAGTGTTATTACATTTCATTAAAAAAAAAAGTTTTTCGCCATACCCTATTATAGAACGATTAACGATTAGGAAATATAACTGGGCGTTTATAGAAGTGAGCAATTATTTTTAATCAGATCTATTGCTACATACGTCGCTATTCTGGACAGTGGACATAGATTATAATTTATAAAGCAGTTTCATTTACATCCATGATGAATTTTGTGTATTCACAGTAAATCGGTAAACTAACATTTATGAATGACTTTCATTGAAAATAATTTTCAAAATTGATTTAAAAAACTTGAACAGGATATTTTATTCAATTCATTCACATTATATTATAATAATAATAAGAATTGTAAAATATTATTGAAAAATATTATATTAAGTTTTACTACTTGCGCAATGCGGGCTCAAAGTATGATAAAATCGTCAATATTCAGATTACATGATTGACTATAAGTTAGATCGAATTACAAATAAATGTTCTATGAATAGGTACCATTCTTCGAAGATCTAAGAGTTTGTCATAAAAATTTGGTGACTAGGGTATTTTGTTTCCTAATTATGTTAGCGCAAAGTTAAAATTTTTTGCTTTTTTTTTGAATTTTTTGAGTTTAGGTTATTATTTTTTTTTAAATAAATTTCTAAATGAAATAAAAATCATCACTTAGATATTTTAATTACCTTTCCAAAACTACTAAACTTCCGTCGATTCGATGAAATTTGCAAAAGTTATAGCCATTTCAGTGATGGCTTACACGTCTCGTATAAAAGACAAAATTAAATTTAATTTATTATTTCAGTTAAATTGTTTATTGAATTATAATTAAAATCCTAATCAATTTCTTATTTAATTCAACACAGAAAATCAATAATTTTTATCCTGCATTATGTAAGTATAAAATTTAAAACTTAAAATAAAACAAAAAATATAATATAAAAATAAATTATTTTCAAAGAGCTTGGCACTATAAGCCACATTTTTTCAAAAATGGAGCGTTTCAATTATTCAAAATCTATCTTAATCTTTGACGAAAATCCCAGCTCAATTCGATTAATCGAACTTTCAATTTTAAAGATTTTTATTTCTTTTATAATACGATTTCACGATTTCACCAAACTTCAAACGCGTTTATCTCAAAATCATGTGTTCATGTGGCTTATAGTGTTCGCCCAAGCCCTTCTTCAGTTTTTCTCATTGATCTCATTAATTTAACCATCATTTTCTATATTATTTTGGAGTTTTCGACAAAAAGACAAAATGACATAAAAGACATGTTAAAAACAAAAAAGACGTCTTGTTTTGTCATAAACGAAAAAGACGTCAAATATGCCAGCTCTGGCTAATATATAATAAGAAGAACGTCATATTGCATGTAAATATTTTAGAATGTAAGTATTTTGGATTTTACAATACGCAAAATAAACGAAACGTTTTAAACTATAAGCAATAAAGTAGACCCTATATACGTTTTTCCCTCTATATTTATATTTTTATTTGCCTTAATTAGTATATTCGGAGGCGTTGTTTGACGCATAATATTTAGCTAAACTAAATATGACGATACAAATTACGCATTACATTGTAATTAGGGAATTCAATATTCAAAAAGTTCAATATTTTTCTATATCAATATTTCGATATTTAAAAATTTCAATATCATTCAATATCAAAATTTCAATATTAGAACTCAATATTTTCAATACAAAATATTGAAAATAAAAAACATATGATTTATCGATCTTACGTTGAATTAAGGTAATGAAACGATATTTTACTCAAAATTTTATTATAACATGAAGTTAAATAGTAAATGCATTTTATACACATTCTTTTTATTACAAAATTAATCTGTATTCTTACAAAAATGACTTCTAATTATTTTATTCTTCTGAACATTTAATATTAAAAAATTACGCTTTCAAAAATACAGGGTGTCTTATAACAAAAGGTACAAACTTCTGGGATGTGTTCCTGGGCTCATTCTAAGCAAAAAATTATATGGGAGGGGGATCGGAAATTGACCGTTTCCGAGTTATAGCGGTTTCAAATTATTTTGCATGAGGTCGTCGACAGAACTACTTAAATGATCATAACTCATGAAAAAGTAAACCGATTTTGATAACTGTGATTGCGTTGGAAAGATAATTGTCTGGGCTACAGGAAGTACTTCACGGATTTCACCATATAGCATACCGTTGAACTCAGAAAAGTCTATAAATTCAAAATCTAAAAGAATCTAAGCGATCTAATGTAAACGATTTTTTCGCTATTGATCATGATTGCCGGTGTCAGAATCAATAATAAAAAAAGAAAAATAATAAGCGAAGTTTTCAAGAAAAGTTGAATTTCATCAAAATTTATCATGATTTTCAGACAAATTTTTGACTTTGACGAACGATAACTAAAAATTTGTGCGTCGTAGAGAATCACAATTATCAAAATCGGTTTACTTCTGCACGAGTTGTGATCATTTAAGTAGTTCTGTCGACGACTTCATGCAAAATATTTTGAAACCGCTTTAACTCGGAAACGGTTAATTTCCGACCCCCCCTCCTATATAATTTTTTGCTTAGAATGAGCCCAAGAACACACCCCAGAAGTTTGTACCTTTTGTTATGAGACACCCTGTATAATATTACATAATTCGACTAATTAGTAATTATTATTTATTATTATACTTTCAATTAGTAGAGGTCATAAAAAGAATATAAAAAGAAACTTTGTTTTTTAAGGCTACAGCTTAATTCTTATGAGCACCAAAAAAAAAAAATATATAAATCAATTTTTGCTATACAAGAAACTAAAACAAATATATTTTAAGCTCGCATTCTGCGTTTAATGAATGCGTCAATGATCAAAATCCATTCCAGACAATGACGAAAAAGAAATTCACCATTACAAATAAATTGTAATTAGATTAATTTATGACCATGACTACTTTTTTTTTTTATCTTGACATTTAAATTATATTGCCTTTATTTAACTTAATGCATAGCGTTTAATATGTATTAAAATCATTAGTGGCAAACAATAGAGAAAAAAAAACTTGCAATAAAACCTCCTATCACGCTGGAGAAGATAAGTAGTTACATAATAGTAAATTTTACCGCAAAAAATAAAAGAGGAAAATACATTCATATAGCTTTGTCACTCTTTTTACTACTAAAATGTTCCAGAAAACGATTTACCTCGTTCAGGTGTGATAGGCGTACAATAGATAGAGGAAAACTAATAAAGGACAATATTGTTATCAGATATTTTTTTATTTATTTTATTTTATAGATTTTCTATAAAAAAGATATGCATTATACTTATTTATGAATTAAAATAATTTTAGTTTAACTCAGATTTTGTACTGTCTGCAACAGTCAACAAATTACATTAAAGATTAATTTGCGTCTATTTTCTATTTAATTAAGTTTAATTTTGTGTTCGGTAATTTAAAAAAAAAATGTCTTTATGTACAGATGAAATTTTAAAATTATATTCCTGGATTACAAAAGACTTTCTGTATAATAATTTACAAAAACTTGAATCAAATAAAAACATTGTTATTAACTCTTATAATATAAAGAGTGCGTTGTCGAAAGGAGAAAATTTTGGCAGTAATTTAATTCGAATCACAATAAATTACTCAATTGATTCTTCAAAAACTGAAAAGAAAATTAGTTTTATATTAAAAGCATCAATTCAAAATGAGCATATAGATGAATTGGTTTCTAAACATGATTTTTTTCTCAAAGAAATTATAGTTTATGATACAATTATTCCACGCGTTGAACAACTTTTACGCTGCATTAATGATGATACGGAACCATTTACACCCAGGTAAGTTTAATTATTACATTTATTGATTTATTTTATGTGCGAATTTTGATTCTGAAATTGACGATAAATTATCTACAGTGATAAGATATAACAGCGCAATTATAATAAAAATAATATCGCGTAAGATAAAAATTACGATATATTAATATCTTTATTAATTATAATTTAGGTGTTACGCGGTTGACAAAAAGTTGCATTATTTATTATTTGAGGATCTTGATGTTAAGGGTTACAAAAATGTGGACAAACGCTTGGGGCTTGATTTCAACCATCTCAAGCTTTTATTCACAAAACTAGCAAAATGGCATGCATGTACAGCAGTATTAGGTTGTACGGTGGGTTTGATTTGAAAAATATTACAATATTTTAGGTTTTCTTATCTAGCGAGAGACGAGAGAGATATTTTAGAATAACGAAAGTGGTTTAAGTGAATTAAAAGAACTGTTCTTACTTTTCTTCACCAAAACAAATCTATTTGATATTAATAAACGTAATTCATTCATTCATTTCGCTTAAACCACTTTCATTATTCTAGAACATCTCTCTCGTCTGTCGCTAGCATAAGGTTTTCTGATCAACTACTTCTTGTTTATCGATCGTATTTTTTTTATTTTTCGATCAGGATCCAACTCTCTTCAATGGTCATACCACGCCTCTATGGAGTATGGATTCATCAGATATGGAACTTTTATTGAACAATTTTCTTAGAGCATCATCAAAACTAACAAAAAATTGGTCGGGATTCGAGAAAATTTCAGAAAAATTGAAAAATGCAGAAAATACAAAATTTAAAAAGGCGTGTAATGCATACATAGTAAATGAAAACGAATTTAATGTGTTGACACATGGCGATTTATGGTGTAATAATATTATGTATAGATATAACGAGAATAATTGTCCTGATAGCATAGTGCTGGTGAGAAAAAATTATTGAACTAATTCTATTGTTCATATTTGATAAAAAAAAAAAAACCAAAATATTTATTTAGTATTTTTTTTTTTCAGATTGATTACTCAATTGGTACATGGGGATCACCAGCCAAAGATTTAACTTATACTTTCTACAGTTCTTCACATAAAGATGTTCGCGAACGCGAATGGGATTTATTAATTCAACATTATCATAATGAACTTAGTGAAGTTTTGATTAAATTAAATTACCCTAAGAGAATCCCAACATTAAAAGATATTCATACAGATATATTGAGCAGTTGTATAAGTAATTGTGTGACAGGTGTAATTATAACTGGATTACGTTATATGACGGAGCCGCAAGGTGATGGATTTCTACCTTTACTTAATGAAACAGAATCCGACGAAAGATTTCGAATGGATATAATTTCAAAACCAGAGTGTAAAGAAAGCTTGCAATTTCTATTTGACTATTTTGATAGAAAAGGATTTTTGAATTGAAAGTAACCGTTTGTTTTCATATCTATATCGGAAAAATGTTAAACTTTATCATAATTCATATAAATAAATACCAATTTTAATAAGCATGGAAAAAAAAATAATAATTATTTTTATTATATATGTCCTTCCTCTCTCAAGCATCTGTCCCCGTTATTGGCTATTTCGTTGAGTATATAGTCTGTTCAGGATAAACTTGCCAACTGGCAATTTTTAAAAATTTGAATTAAGCATTTTCATTGGCTGAAATTCTGACATATCAGTTTTTTCAT
>JAABKK020057637.1:0-10511 GCA_011634745.2 Catotricha subobsoleta
TTTTGAACTGTATACAATCACAATAATTAAATTTTGGAAATTATTTAATAAATAAATATTTTTTAGTGGTAAAATACTATTTTTTGGTAAAATATGATTCGGTAAATTAACGCTAATTTACCGGTTAATTAACCGTGCAACACTGAAACTAATGTTACAAAATACAAATCACGATCGTTAGGATGTCTTTTACACATTAAAATTATAACCTTTATTTATTTATTATAATTATTTATTCTATAATTTATTTATTACTCCGACCCATTAATTATTACAAAGGTTTTAAAGTTTTCATGAAAGATAACAAAAATTTACAACTTGTCATGAAATGGTTCGAAATTTATCTTTACAATACAAATGTACATCCCTGACTTAATACAGAAATATTTAGTACAATATCTCTCCTAAGTCTTGCGAATCTCTATTTCTCTATATTTTTATGAAACGCGCATTTTATTTTCTCTTCATATCGAAATAATCACTTCAAATTATTTGTCCTTTGATTTTCATTTAGATTTAGAAACATCATAATTTAGCACTATTTCGGTAGACATTTGTATGATTTTGTAGAAAAAAACAAAAAGGTAATTACTTTAATATTGAATTAATCATAAAATTTTGCATTTCACCTTTTTTCATCTTTTTCTATCATTTGTATGCGTTCTTTTTATCATCAATTTGCAACACCCGTACAAAAAATGTCTAAAATGTATTTTAAAATTGAAAACTTTCTTTTTCCGGCTTTTCCGTTTTCTAAAACGGAAACGTTTCATAAAAAAAAAACAATATACCTATGTATTTTTATACCTCTAAACTAAATGAAAGAATGAAAGAAAAAAAAATTGAAAATATCCTCTAAGTGAAACGTTTTACCAGAGAATATGTATAAGAAGAAGCGCAAAATTTGACATTTTAATACAAAAATTTTGTCGTATGAATACCTCTAAAATACCTCTATTTGTATAATGGTATGCGATATAAGTACAAAGAGATATGCGATTTTCGAAATGGTAAAGAAAAAACGTCTTTTTTGCTTCTTGTTATAGATATTCTCTGGTTTCACCCTCGGTGTGTCACCAAAAAAAAAAAAATTTATATATTTTTGAAATGGAACACAAAAAAGAAAAAAAAATCGAAAAATGTGAAACGTTTCATCCTAAGAACGCGACCGAGTTGGTGTTTTACTTAGAGGTGTTATACTGTAATTGTTTTTGTTAAAGAGTTTTCTTTACAATATTCATATCAATCAATCGCATTTACACAATTTAATATATCATAGAAATATTAATTAAATAAACAATATATTAATTTGAAATTGTCGTGTTTTAGATGTCCAGCATAGCGCCTGCTATTGGAATAGATTTAGGAACAACATACTCATGTGTTGGTGTATTACTACGAGGAAAAGTCGAAATTATTGCTAATGAACAAGGTTACCGTACTACGCCATCATGTGTTGCCTTTACTGACTGTGATCGTCTTATTGGAAATGCTGCTCAAAATCAAATAGCGCGGAATCCATCTAATACGATTTTCGATGCTAAACGTTTAATTGGTCGAAAATTTGATGATGTTTTGGTTCAATATGATATGAAACACTGGCCATTTACCGTTATCGATGTTAATTCAAAGCCAAAAATCGAAATTGTTTATAAAAACGAAAAGAAACAATTTTCTCCCGAGGAAGTAAGTGCTATGGTGCTGACTAAAATGAAGAAAACTGCAGAAGCCTTTTTGAATCAGACTGTAATCAATGCTGTCATTACAGTTCCAGCTTATTTCAATGATGCTCAACGTCAAGCAACTAAAGATGCTGGAACCATTTCAGGATTAAATGTTCTGCAAATTATCAACGAACCAACGGCCGCAGCAATTGCTTATTATTTCAACAATAGAGGATTTGGTATTGATAAAAGCAATATATTAGTATATGATCTTGGTGGAGGTACTTTCGATATTTCCATTATCTCTGTAGATAAAAGTATATTTGATGTCAAAGCGACTGCTGGTAACTCTCATTTAGGTGGTGAAGATTTTGATAATCGCTTAGTTGAACATTTTGCTCAGGAATTTAAACGAAAAAATGAAAAAGATATTAGATACAACAAGCGTGCATTACGTCGATTACGAACAGCTTGCGAACGAGCAAAGAGAGAACTTTCAACTGCTACTGAAACTTCTATTGAAATCGATTCTTTGTATAATGGAATTGATTTTTTCTCCATTTTAACTCGGGCACGATTTGATGAATTGAACGCTGACTTGTTCCGCAGTACGCTCGATACTGTTGCAAATGCTCTCAGTGACGCTAATATGGATAAATCTTGTGTCGATGTTATTCTTTTAATTGGAGGTTCAACGCGTATTCCAAAAATACAAAAACTTCTTCAAGATTTTTTTGACGGGAAGGAGCTAAATGTTTCCATTAATTCAGATGAAGCAGTTGCTCATGGTGCTGCCATACAGGCTGCAATTTTACATGAGGATACGTCCAAAGGTATTTGTGATATAATTCTTACAGATGTTACTCCGTTAAGCTTGGGTATTAGAGTTGTGAATGAGGATATGAGCATAGTCATTAAAAGAAATACATCTATACCAGTAAAAAAACAAAAAACATATGTAGTGGATGTAGATAATGCAACGGTAGCTAATATTGAGATATATCAAGGTGAACATCTTAAAGCTAAAGATAATCATTTTCTGGGCCAGTTTCAGCTTTCTGGCATTCCAGCAGTATCTAAAGGTATTTCAAAAATCGAAATCACATTCGAAATTGATATTAACGGTATTTTAAATGTAAGCGCTTTCGAAAAAATTAACAAAAATAGAAACCAAATTACCTTTACCAATATGAGCGGAGACTTGACAAAAGCAGACATTGAGAAAATGATAAATGAAGCGGAAAAATATTCGTGTGAAGATGATATATTAAGAGAAAAGATTTTGATTAAAGCTAAACTTGAAAATTATTGTTATAAAATTCAAAGTACATTAGAAGAAAGTACTACTAGAGGAATATTTACCGCGTCTGATTCGGATGAAACTACTTTTCTGGACAAATGTAAACATATTATTAATTGGTTGAATGAAAATCCACGTGCCGATAAAGCTGAATATCTAAATCTATATAATGGCATTAAGGTTATATGGACCTCGATTATGAACAAATTTAATGTTAAGTCCAGTGCTGTCAAACGATCAAACGATAATATGTAGCGTTAATTGATTTGCACATTGTAAATCTTCATTTCCTTTTTATAAAATATTCAAATGAATTTAATTTTAGTTTCTATTTTTATATTATTTAACTATTATTTAAATATTCCTACTTATTATCATTTTAAAAACATTAATAAACTTTTAAAATCATATATTTGTTATTTACTTTGTAATTCTTTTAACTTTCGTACTAAATGTAAATTTTCAGATGTTTAAATAAAAACTAGAGTTCAAAAGCAGACTTCAGGTAAAACCTCAAAAATCGATTTACTTCCCTGATCATGCAATGAAATTCTGATATTCTGGTAGGATGTAAAGTAATTGAACAAAATTTGCTTTTTAATACTTACAAAAGATATAAATTAATTTCTTTACTGACTTTGCTAACCGAATATAAATAAATTAATCATTTTTTATAACCGATTTTGTTTATTTTCTTTTTATAACTTAATTATCTTATTAGCTTTACTCCGAAACAAAACAAAATTCAATTTATCATGTAAGTAGTTACTTACTTATATTTATATTTTGCAAAGGAAGCTTAAATCTATGTTTACATTATGAATTTTTCATACTAATATTACTTACTTATATGAACGACAAAATTATGTATAATATTACTTACAGAAGAAAAAATGTCACTTAAAATTAAAACTAAACACAAAAAATATAAAATTAATCAAAAATTTTCGAACTCAAAAATACATTGTTGTCTATTTATTTTCAATTTATCATCGAGTGGTTTTCATTCATATTTTGTTTGATATTAATGATTTTAAAGTTCATGCCAAAAATTATGTTTTTCAATTAGAGCTATTAAATTACTGCGCATGCGAAATATTTCACTGAAAGCCATTGGCTCTTTTATGGAACACAAGGCTTTATTCATAACTTCTAAACATTTTGCATATTCATGTGTCTTATCTTGATAAAACTCACACAAAAAACCATATGCCAATTCATCCATAGAATAATATTCAATAGCATTTTTTAAACATATTTCAATGTACTTTGCATCGCAACTCAATTTTGCTTTAAAATACCACAATTTATTAGATTGATCTGGTATCAGTTTAGCGGTCTTTTTAATCAATTTTTTTGCTTGTGAATTATGATTATACTCAATATACAATCTAATTAATTCTATACGAGCGGACATTGCGTACGGAAAACGATAAATAAGATCTTGTAATTTGTTACAACAGATATCAATTTGGTCTTCGTCAGGTTTCTCTTCATTAAAGTTAATCTCGAACTTCAGAAGTATTGAGTTAAGTTCTCCACTCCAAAAATTTGGCATTAATTTGCTAGCACGTCGATAATTCCAAGACGCCAAATTTAACATATGTTTCGAATTTCGAATTGTTCCTTCTTTGTGTAAAGCAAGACCTTTCCATAAATATATTGATCCATTATTTGGGTGCGTTTTTAACAAATTGTCAAACTCTTCATGTCCTTCTACATAATTATAAAGCATAACATTAACAGATGCCCTGCACAACCTGGCACATAATATTAAATCATCATTAATATTTTCGTCACCCAGTATCTCATTTAGATCGTTCAATGAGTTTGGTAATAGCTTGAGTGAGTCTGTTGTTTTAAAAATGAAATTGGCCATGATTATGCGAAGTAAGCGACTTTCATTTAAATATTTTCCATTGTTTAGAATTTCTTTAGTGCATGCCGGTATGACTTCGAAATAATTCTTTCTACGCAATTCAATTATTGCAAGTGTAAATCCAGTTGGATTACTGACAGTTTCATCAACTTCAAAATTAATTATATAATTGCCACTATCAATAAATTCTTGTATTAATGCATCCAATTTATCTTTTGTATCAACTACACAACGAACAAGTTCAATATATGCTTTATATCCATGGCCTTCAATATCAGTATATCCTAAATTTTTTATTTTTTTTAGGTGAAATAATGTAAAACAATTAATCCATTGTTGATTTAATCAAATTAAAACTGCGATCATATTATATTATTACGTTCATAATTAAATAGATCTAAATAATAAGAATAAACCACAGAGATTATGTAATTTATAACAACGTTATTTTAACATGATAGCAGCTTTAAAGTATATAAGTTTATCTGAACGATTACTTACGAAACACTTCATTAATCCATGCAGCCATTTTATTATAGCGCTTAACCTTAAAACGTTCCAAAATACAAGCATGGACAATATCGTTCATTGCATGATAATATTTGCTAATAGCTTCGTAAGCTACAGCACGTTGATAATAGGCTTTTGAAACATTCGGATTCAATTTAATTGATTCTGTAGCATCTTCAATAACTTGTTCATAAATTCGCAAATGTGAATAAGCTGCTGAACGATTTTGATAAACTATTGCCAAATCAACGTAATTCGTTGGACAATATTTTTGAAGAACTGCAATCGATTCAGTATATAATAAAATTGCATTGTCATATTTTTCTCTTTTAAAATGGAAATTTCCTTTATTTTTCAATTCAATAGCTTTCTTGGAATACGAAAAACTTTTCATTTCATCTATTGAAATTTTTCTATCAATTGGTTTTATGAAAACGAAAGAATCACTTGAATTCTTATTAGTTTTTTTATGCAACACTTCCATTATTAAAATTATTTATATTAGAAAAAATAAAAATTAAAAATAATTATTCAAGAATTTAAAATAACATGTACGAATAAGACCAAACAAATTTATGCAATTGATCCCGTGCATTTGTGTCAAAAGAACTTATCGAAACTTTCGTTGGGCGGATTTACATTTAATTTCAATGCAAAATAAACGTCAAACTCGTTTTAAATGACATAAGAACAATGAAATTAAACGTCAATACGCCCAACGAATATCGTCAAACAAAACTTTGCACATGATCTATGGCGTCAGACAGGAGATGACATTTAATTGAATTCTGATTAAGTACACGTACAGATATCATAACCTTTATTTAATGAATAGTAAGTATATCGAATCCAACTTTAACTTAGTTTATTATCGACCCTCCAAAATTTTACACAGAAAGATTTTTTGGGAAGTTCGGAGGGGAATATGATGTAAGTAGATAATAGGGCACTTCAGATATAATTTGATACTTTCAGAAATGCTGATAAAGGATGTATGTATAAAGTTGAACCTTTAAAAAATAATGGATCTACGAGACTGGTTGATTAAAGATTCTTAAGTACTACTGATAAACACGAACTGCTTTGAAAATTATTGTCGAATGAAATGTCACAATTTATTTATTTAATCAACTAAGTACTTAATATTTGTATAAATTTTAATAGCAATGGTGTGGATGGGTTGCTGAACGAAAATTTTTGAGATTGGAATTTTTTTTTTTTTTACTAAAATGTGCTTTCGGATATATAATGTAATCCATCCACGTTTATTTTATACGCATGCATTCGGTAAGGAACCGTCCCAAGTTTTTGTAGAAAATTAAGATTCGACTCACTAAACTAAAGAAAACGGTCTTCGGCTATCATATTTTAATTTAAAAAATAAAGTGGTAGACCACGAATTCCTCCAAATAATTACTTATCTATGGTTTTCGCAAAAATTCTAATAAAAAAAAAACTGGAAAGTTGTGTCTGAGTTTTATATATGCAATGGCATTCAGAAACGACAAATTCAGCAACAATGTATAAATTTTATTAAAATTAAATAGATTCTTCACAAAAAAAGCATTTTCGAATCTTAAGTTTTATTTTTTTTAATCAAAATGAAAAAAATGTATACTTACGCATTGTTGTAAATTTGATTGTTTTTATCATTTTCATATAAGTACAGTAGAATCATTATTTTCATGCAAAATTTTTGGATGTGCAGAAGACGATATTTAATGGATGTTTCAATTGTGTGAAAGAAACAGCAATGCTAAAATCTATGTGAATATGAAACAGACGATGCGCCAGATTTTGCATCAAACAAATGAGTCTACTGTAATTATTGCGAAAAAAAGAGGAAAAAATTTCACTGCTCGAGCCCACCCTGGTCAAGAAATATATATATATAAAAAAAAAAACGCAAAACGTTCAATCTCAAGATAGTTATTATTTATCTCTACGCAAATTAATAAGGGCGCTTAGAAACATAATTCGATAATTCTGGGAAAAAAGAATTCGAAATACATACAATATACAACGCTGCCCAAAAATGTTTTTGACATTTCTTTTTTTTTTTACAGAAATAATTTTAACATCAAAGCGCATATTTTCATATTGAATTTAAGGTCAAACTTTTCTTAAGTCCAAATACATTCGTATAAGAAATTAAAAATATTATTTTGAAAAATTCCATAAAAAATTCTTAAAAACGAATTTACTGAAACAAAATCTTTCTAATTTATAAAATTCCATATTATAGAAGTATAAATAAAATATACATAGCTAATAGCTATTTGGATAATCACATATGTAATTAATTGATATATTATATAATATCGTAATTTACTGAAAAAAGAATATTTTCTGCAAAACATACAAATTGTTAACATTTAAACATATTAATATATAATTAGAATGGATAGCTTGTCTAAATATTGTGAGTTTATCTTACATCCGAATACTTAAACAATACATATAAATGCTTTCCAAGCCTATTTACTAGTAGGTATACATATTTATATTATATTTGGACATATATGTGAATGTGATATAGTGAATGTCTCGATGCATTCCCATCACTTGTACATTTTCTCTTATTTTCCTTTTATTTTTCTTAATGCTAAGGGTTTTACTTTATTGCATATAGATATAGATATAGGTATAGGTATGGGTAGGTATGGTGTTAATAAAACAACATCTAGATAGGGATGGAAAAAACATGTTTAAAAAAATACAGTTTTTTTTAAACATGTTTTTTTTTTGTTCTTTTTGTCTTAATGGTTTTTTATTTATTAATTTCTTAATAAAAATTAAATTAATTTAAAGAGGCCACATAAGAATAAAAAATATTAATTTTGAAATGAAATAGAATTTTTTTATTAGAGCTTATCTCGGCAATGTACAACTGTTACCCACACAAAACATGCATAAATATATTTTAGAGTCAATGTTATTGATTAAGTAGAAAAGAGATGTGTTCTTATCAGAGATCCCAAAAACGGTATACTCGTAAAAATATACCAAAAAGAAAAAACGGTAGAAAAGTATAAATCGGATAAAAATCGGACTTAATTTCAAAAAAAGTTATAAAAGTGGATTATTATTGGTAAAATAATTTCGTAATTATCTGATTCTTGATTTTCTACACAATTTTGGTGATTTTATGTATTTATACCGTTTTATTTTCTAGTATAATTTTATGCATTTTTTTTTTTTGGTAGTTTAGTATCATGCGGTCCTTTGGTTCTTATGTAACAAAGTGATTCTACAATAGTAAATAGAGAAGTAAATATTTTAACCTTTTTACTTTTACTATTTACTATTCTAAATTCAGTTTGAGATTATTCCTAAATTAAAAATTAAATATATTTACAAACTTGATTCAGGCGGTAGTGTATTTTCTAATCTGTTATTAAGAGAAAACAAGTCAAATTATTAATTATAAAGAATTAAGCTTAAACCACAAAGCAAAAAAAAAAATTTTATAAACACCATTTCACGATTTTCATTTCATCAAAATGAATTATTATATCAAAAAAAAAAAACTAACTTAACCGAAAATCGTAAATAGCAAAATAAAACGTCGAATATGATATCTTTAAAATGTTCAATGTAATATAGAATGTTACAATATTCACTATTAATCAATTTAATTCATTTAAATTAAAATAAATAAAAAAAATTAAAAAAAACAATAGGAAAAATGTGTTTTTTTAAAAAAAACATCTTCTTTTAGAACATTAAAAAAATAAATTTTATTAAAAATAGTTTCCATCCCTGCATCTAGACGAAAATATTTCTATATTTAATATGTATTTAGTAAATGGTAGTTTTACTGATTTAAAATCGACGGTTTAACTTCAAAATGCCATAATCCACATTGGGCACAGAGCGCTAAAATATAAATAAAGGAACAAATAATATGGGTAATTCCACAACAAAACGGAAAAATGCAAAAGATGAATTATATAAGATATTTTTAATTCTATACAATTTTATGAAATTAGAGTTGTGTTAAATATCGATTCTCATCAGTTTGTAGAAAAAAGTGCTATCAAAGCAATACTACCCTTTTTTTGTTCTTAGAACCATTTTTCTTATATGATTCTTATCCAAAATAAAATGATCAGTAACTTCTTAAGGCTCATAGGTGTGCAATTTTTTTTCCGATTTTTGTAACGTGCCTAACAGCCGTTTAAATGCATATTTTTCTGAGAAGAAATCACTTAATTTTCTTTCAGTATTATGTTTTATGCAATACGTGGTAAATGCATATTATTATCAGAACAATTTTGAAATTTTTGACTGTTGCAATTTATGCAATTTAATCCAAAGCGTTGGAAACATGTAACGTGTGCCTAACGGCAGAATTTCTCATGTAGTTAAGCCTTTTTGCATTTAAGTTGGCTATAGATCTATAGAATTAATATTAGGGAACATCAGACATAGGATTCATTTCATAATTAGGTAATATATCCAAGTTTGAACTACAAGATGTGAATATGACATTACATTTAAATAACACGAATTTAAATTGTACACACATAATAAGAAAAACATTTACACTTTAAATTACCATGGAATAAAATGTCAGAATTTTTTTTTTTACAATTCCCTTGCTGAGTTTACTTTACGTAACGGACGAAATATTTTCTACGTCCATCTGTAAAACTATAACTATACAACTAACTATACAGAATATGGTAGCTATACTCTGTTCGAAAAACTTATCCATATACTGAATAAAAATGTAATGTTCTCTATGCTGTCTGCATTCAAAATATGTCGTACAATGTAGATATTTTCGTATGAATGAAGGTTAGTCTGTAAAGTTAATTGAAATTAGCGCTATCTTTTTTATAAGTGATGTTTCATTATAAGTGATTTTGTACACACATAATACCTGTCTGCTGAATCTCAAAAAAAATTGTTAAAAGCATTTTAGATTGCGTTACAGAAAAGTTGTTCAAGGAATTTACCTGTTTTTTGTTTTTGTATCTCCTAAAGAATTTATTTTAAAACATTTTATTACGATATGTTTTCACATTTTATGTTAATCACACTTTTCCTGTTTTCAAATATAGTGAACGAAAAACTTTTTTTTGGTTTAATTGAAATAAGTTCGTTTTCTTTTTGTTTAGTATATTCCAGTCTACCAAAATTGCAAATGTGA
>JAABKK020057638.1:0-10511 GCA_011634745.2 Catotricha subobsoleta
TACACAATTCTAAACGGTTCTAAAACCGTTCTAGAACCAGTGGTTTTGGTTCCAGTTCCAATTTGTTTATTGGGTAAGTTATTGGTTTCGTATATTGAATTTTGAATTATTATTTTGATTCAGACTTCTGACGTTTTTTTTTTGTTCCATAATTATTCAATTATGTTGTCAGAAAAGGTTCGTTTTTCTTTCAGTTGTGTGAATGGATTTGGCTCATGGACCACATTCAAATTCAACGCAGAATACATAGTGATATTTAAATTATGTATTATGGGTCGCTAAAGTGCTCCAAAGTTTTGATAACGTAAGTTTTGGAAAGAATCACTTTTCCTTCAATAAATTTTTGTGATGTTGTGTCATACAAACCCACCCCCTCTGATCGCCCCATAAAAAAATTGTGTTAAAAGAAAAGTTATTTTTTCCAAAACTCACGTTATCAAAACTTTGAAGAGCTTTAGGGACCTCTTAATTTTTTTTATAATCTCAAATTCTGTCATAAGTTTTCTAGTATAAGTTCTAACAAAAAAAAAATGAGTAAGACCCAAAATCCAATTTTATTTTTTTTATGACGGCCCCTAATATACATATATAAAGTTTGTTATCCACCAATTAAATGGTAGTTTTTTTTTTTATTGAATTGCTTGTAGAAAGAAAAACTTTATAATGTAAATCTTAATAAAATAAATAAATAAATAAAACTGTGTTTATCTATTTGAAAGGTATTTGCAATGAAAACTGTTTACAATAGGCTGACCCTCGCAAGTGATTTTATAATTGAATTGGTTATGGCATTTTAAATTAATATTAAATATTAAATATTTTCTATACTCAATAATATTTCAATATAGAATTACTGTTTGCATATTGCAGTTAATAATTCTAAGTTGTAATTAAGATAATTTAAGAAATGTAATGATATTATAAATACTCGTACACCGATATGGAATTGTTACAAAAATCAACATCAAACAATAAAAACAATTCCACCTGTAATGACTCTACTAACTGAACTAATGGTTTTCGCACCTTTTACTAACATACAAATTACAGATGATATTACTCTACATTAATTGTATATTTAGATTATATTATTATATAATTTTATATAATAACATGTTTCACATTTGGATACCACGTACGGTACATTAACAATAATATGGCTAACCATCTATAATTTTATACATATAAATTCTATCCATTAATTTAAAAAAAAAAAACAAGGTATTAAGTACTCTGTATATAAATGTGCTCATATATGTCTGAACAAACAAGACAAAACATTAAAACCGTATTTATTTATATTTTAGCTACAAAAGACCCCAGGTTGGGTGTCATTGTACAAATAGCTCAATATAATCAACTTGCAGATAGATGTATTATTTTACATATATATATATGTAGTTCTAGTTTGGAACGTTGGATATATACACAAAAAAACAACAACAACAACAACAAAAATCACATAATAATATAAGAAGAAGTCATTGTATGCAAAATAGCTAAGACCATAATCGGTGACTATGCATTTTATAGCACTGGATATATTTGAACATATTATATCGTTTTGTTGTTATTGTAGAATATGCGCATCAAACAATATCATTTATATTATCGCTGCCACTAACAATAACCTGGCTGGATTTTCCTTTGGAAGAAGAAGAGGAATAGAAAAAAGCCAAATATAAAAATAATATTAAAGAAAAAAATGCAAGCAAATAAATAAAAAATAGAGTCAGTGACTTGCATATATAGGCGCAAATGCAAGAAAGCTTCTTCATATATGAATTCTCAATAACCTTTATAGAAGTAATTTCTATTTTACTGTATTTCGTTTATAGGTTTTTACGTTGGCCATCATATCGCAATAAGTGCAATATCCAACTACCGCATAGGTATCTTCTTCTTTTTTTTTTCGTTTTTTTTTACTTTTTTACAACGATGGTGTATATAATATACATTATGCACTCTCTCGGTATCTAAATAAAACTAATAAGTACATGAATGAAGGCGTCTAGCAAAAGAAATAGGTACTAATAAAAGAAGAAGAAAAAAAAACAAAAAAACAAAAGTAACAGAAAAAAAAAGAAGCGTTTATATTTGTTTATAAATGCGCGAGCGGTATTTATAATTTATAAATAATTATTATAATGATGAAATGAAACTCTAAACTTTAGCATTATCTATAGATTTCTTATATATATATATATGTATATATTGAGATGCGATATGGGGACGGGCGGTGGTGCTGTTACGCGGATATTTTATAATTTTAGAATTTTATGTATTTATTTTAATTATCATCATTCATTTCAGAGTATTTAATAATATATATATTGTGTGTACTGTATGGAACGGTTTGCGCGCTGTGTAATATATGTGTAATACATATAACAACATATAAGTAGTATATACCACCACAGCAATTATATTACACATTTTATTATATTTAAATATATTTATGTGCCGTGTGCGCATATTTTATTTTATGGATATTGAAATAAATTAAATTTTAATTTTTCAACGTGACCATTTCGATAATTGTTGTGTGTGCGCTCAATTTCTATATATTGTATTTGTTAACGTTTTTTTTCTTCTTTTTTTTAAGTGTCATCGGCTTTTAAAAGGTCCTTTTATATTCATTATATATACTGTTTTTGGATTTTTAAAAACCATAAGATTGAGGATATCATTTAAGAAGAGATAATTGAAGGGATTTATGTATATATAAATTACATTCATATCTAACTTCCATATCTATCCATAATCAAATATGTGTAATGTTTTTAAATGGTATAAGCAAGACCTCCACGTGTACTAACAGAGCCGTACGAACGTCGTTTTATTTGGGATGGGACACAGAGGGAGTTTTCTAAATTCTATAACTTTTTATTGTGTTTACACAAAACTTCAATACTTTACTTCAATTAAAAAAAAAATCAAGAAATGGTTTCACCATTTTTTTCTGTCGTATACTATACGACATACCTACTGGCAGTTTGTTTTAATCGTTATTCGCAGGATTAAATTGTGAAACTTTTCTCTATGGAAATATGTCATTCAATAAGTTTTAATTGATTTTGCGATTTTCGGGTCTAAAGTCGAAAAAAATGTCTACACCTAAATTCACATAAGGCGGTGCAACTTTGACAGATGCGCAATGACAAAATTTAGTACGTATGAAAGAGACAGAAATAGTTTTTCATTCTCTCTACCGCGTGCATAGCATAGCAATCTATTTTTAAAACGTGCGCGAGAATTGCATCCTTTAGAAGTATAGAGTTGTATCTTTGAAATATGCACATGCGCATATTTTCTTTTTAATTGCTGTTTTAGGTGCCATTTTCTTTATGCCCTATTTGCGTTTTTCTTCCTCTTTTTTCCCTTTTTTTTTGGTCAGATTTTTGGGGTCGCCCATGACGGTTCGGCGCTGCCTACTAAATTCGTCTGAATGTGAATTGTGCAATTGTGCATATATGTTTTTTTTTCTTTCCTTTTTTTTTGTGTGGTTTTATGATTTTTATATAGCGAGCAATTATTGTTCTTTTTATTATTATTAATGTCATTTAGTTTTATTATTATTAATATTAATAATAATAATAAAATTATTTCAGAAAATTAAAGGTTTTGCGGGAAAAGATTAATGCACAAGAAATAAAAATGGCAAATTTTTAATACTTATATAGTATTTTCGTCGCATTTTCTGTGTGGTACCTACATGGAAACGTGTATTTTAGATATAAAAACTTGAATTTTATCGTTTTTCATAAAATTTATATTGAACAAAAAATTTATAATATCTTGGTTTTCTATAGGAATTGCAGATAAATGTGACCTAATGTTTATTATCTTCCTTCAATTAATAATTTATTTTTATTCAAAACTATTTAATCGACCACCAACTTTCAACTACGTGGAAATTTACTGATAATAAAATTACGCTATCAAATTATATATATGTATATTTAAACTTTAATTAATGGATATTTAGTGCGTTTTTTAAGTACACACAATTTGCATGTAATTGGTCAATAAAGAAATTTATTTATTTATGATTCGCTGGAAGAAAATTCTACGTACTTTAAAGTTCTTTTTGATTTTTTTTTCAAATTTCAGCTAATTATGTCTGTAATTATTAGTTATTCTTCTATCCTATCAAAGGGTATTTAGTAGACGTTTATGATATTCGTTGATTCATAATTCTTTCAATTCGATGTTGAGATGTCAAAAGCACTGTAGCAATACATCATTTTTAGTTGCTGTGAATTCATACTCAATCCACTACAAAAAATTATCTAATTATCAAAACAAAACAAAAATCGTAAAAGTATGAAATAATTAGATAAATATATTGCATTAGATACAGAATTGAATTATTTTTTTATAAGTTGGATTCAGTAAATATAAATATAAACAAAAAAAAAGTTTTTTATTTTCATCCTAACTTTTTATTATTTCAGAAGATCAGTTTCATTAAAAACAGGGAACCTGAAAAATGTAGCCTTCGACTTATTCGTATTGGATATGGTGGGATATAGTTGATGAATGCCTAAACGTTGGACGTTGCATATACGCGCCGCTTGTTTGAAGTGAATGGATCGAAACTAAAACCTTACATATTCTCTGTGTCTACCGATGATCGCAATATCCGTGTACTAAATCTTGATGAACAAAAAAAGAAGACAAATTGGTACCAAATTATTGTCAGTTTGTTTTTCATTTTATACTCTAATTTTAATCTAATTCATCTTTCACAAAAATATTTATATTCCAATCATCATATTTTATTACGCAACTTTTTTGAAGCTCAGGCGATCAATAAAATACATGATCTATTTTATTTGAAATTTAAAACTGTTAATAATGCCACCCGAAATCAACAAAAAGTGCATCTCACATGCATTGGTGATTTTTCTTATTTTATTTCTATTTTCTACATTTATTTAAGAGAAAACTGATAAAAATCTGTATAACAAATTAATTATTCGTGTTACACGACTTTGTTGTTGACCAAACCTAAAAAATGATTGATCCGGGGTATTAAAATTTAACCTGTTCGTTTTCACATAAAAAGATAGTTTTAAAATATATGCATAGAAAATGAAATAAAGTCAATATACGTTATTGAAATTGTTGAGAATGATAAATGTCATAGATTGTAAGAAACATAAAACCGTAATGCATCATAAAGATAAAGCACACTAATACGCAATTTGTATAACATTTTATTTTATCTTCGTTTTTTTTTTAATTTATTTTAAAGCATAACTATACAAAAGTGTATACTTTTACGTAAGAAATAGTCAGGCCTGTAAGGTTTATTAACTAACGCGTGCACTGAAACTTAATATAAAATTTTCGAAAAAACAAACAAGTAAGTATCAGATACTAGCTAGGAATGTGAACTATATTATTATTAAGATCAATCAATGTTTGGTATGTTATTTTTTTTTTATAATATAATAAGGAATGAATATTGAATATAACTCAAGCCTTGTAGCTACGTGCAGGCGAAGCCAGGCTTAACCTGTTAGATTAATTGACAAACCTGCCTCATCTCTATCTCATCGATTTCCATAAGCAGCGCGTTTTTTTTTCGCGGTTTTTTGGTTGAATTCGAAAATTATTTTGGCTATAGCCTTACCTGCAAAGCAAAGCTGGATACAGCACAGAATTGATTTAGTGTTTGATCTATGCACAATTTAAAGTCCACATTTTTTTTTCTTTTTGGTTTCAAGAACATTAACATTTTCTTATACAGTTAAAAATTTAATTGTTTTCTATATCTTTGATTATAATTTTTTCTTATGAAATTTTCAAAATATATTAATATCAGCTCTCATATTAAACATCTTTTTCATCAAAAGCTATAAAGCAGCAGGCTTAGAGCCATTTTATTAAACCCTGTATAAGCTCGGATTAAGCTTGAACTCTTCAAAATCAAAAACACAAGTAAATAGAAATATATGATTGCCTACGTGATTCCAACTTTTTAATGCCAATTTTTCTGCTATCTATTTCCTATTCCAAAAAACTAATCTTAATGTAATACTTTAAGACATTACAATCTCAAATACGTACAATTATAGTCTTTTCAATCTTCTCATATTAGTTTTTTTTTTCGTTAAAATAGTGTTAATAACTTATCGTTGTAGATCACGCGTGTGTGTATTTAATAATTTTAATCTACGAAATGAGTGCTATTGCTAAAGCCTGGATCTATAAAAATGCAATGGTTTTGAAAACATAAAACACCTTTCAAAAGTCACACAGAGAGACACCTCAATTTAAAAACAGTTCCAAAAATTTCCAAAGAAATATTTGACACAAGAAATGAAGTTTTACACATATAATATAGTGACTACTGTAAATAATAAATTTTTTTTGTTTTGTTTTTTATTCAATTACGTACTTTGCAATCCCAACGGTCAACGGAATCTCCATTTACACTTATTCACTCATTAGACTTCTTTTTAGTAGTTTTGTGTATTTCTGTGTACATGTAAAATATATTTGTTGTTTGGTCTGTGTCTTTGATTTTATAATTGATCCGTGATAAATCCTCTTAAGTCAGGAAAAAACAATAACCAATCTTATCGGTTTTTTTTGTTTGTTATTATTTAGGTACCAACGACCACAATTTCAATATAATATTAAAATATTATCAAGCTGTGAAATGGTTTTCAATATATAATAAAATGCAATGGTAAAGTAAGTCTAAACTAAAAATTACAAGAAAAAAGAAACGAGTAAAATACATATCAACAACAGCAGAGAAAACCTACAACACACAAATCGACAAAACGACAAGAAGACTCTTTTTATATTATTTATTTATTTATTTATTTATTTTGTTTCTGTTGTTTTTTTTTTTTTTGTTTTTTTTGTAAAGGTGGAATTTAGTTTTTTTTAATGTCATGTTCTGGTATTATAGAAAAGAGGAAAGGATAAGAACTAACACGTTTGCGTGGGCGGATGTCCTCCACTCTAAACGTGGCTATAGCCGCTGCAGGTCCATTCGTCAAGACATCTTTCTTTTTGTTTTTATTCATTTCATATAAGAAGAGTGTATTCAGAGCCAAAAGGTAATATTATATAGTTTTCAGAGAAATAAATGTGTGTCTTTTTTTTTTATCTTGCTACCACATTGTGAGAAACAGAACGATAAAATGGTTTTTCAGAATAAAAAAGAAATTCGAAAAATATAAGAAAGAACAAAAAAAAAACGAAGGTATAAGAAAAAGAACAGCAAACAAACACTATTATTACATTACAAATTCTGTGAATTAAAGTAACACTGTTTCGATTTTTTGTATATAAGTATAGTACAGTGCCTATATAATACATTTTTAAATAGTATTTATGAGGACTTTGGTATATTCGATGGGTAAATATGTGCACCTATTAGTGTATCTTTAACCATGCGTGGTATAATATGCACATCGCATATATTCGATTTGGTGACGATAGCAATCAAATTTTTCTCCTTGAATATATAAAATAGTCTGGTGTTAGCAAAAAAAAAAAAACACACAAAATGAAAAATGTAAAAATAAATGAAGAAAAACAAATGTCCAACGAGGAAGAAAGAATAAGAAAAAAAAAAAAACAAAACGGATACTTACTTTTTTGTATTTAATTTAAAACCAAAAAAGGAAAAACATTTTTTTGTATATAGAAAGAGATTTCAGCGTAACTATTTCTTCGTGCCATATTTTATTTATAAATTCATGAACTAATTCGTGATTCGAACTCTTTTATATATTATAATTTATCCCAATATATATCCAAACATTGGATTATGTCTCGATGTCGAATAAAATATGCTCTTTACCTATTTCATATACAATTTTGCAATGAGAGCTACAAGCGTACATTTCTATAAAATTAACATAAAGCCGTGTTTTGTAGAACATTTTTTCCGTTTTTTGCATCATCATGAATATGAAATTTTAATGTCCAGTAAGCTACTGGATTTTAATACACCTTCCTTAAATACAATTTTCAATGCACAAAAACATATCAACAGAGATAGAGCTAATGTTATAATATTTTTTTTTTTAAGTATATGGCGCCTTCGAAAATGAATAAAACAAAAAAAATTATATATAAAATAAAATAAAATTTTGAAAAAAAAAAAAATTTCGTATTGGTTTTTAATGAAAAGTATTTTTTATATTAGGTAAGTTAGTAGAAATATCGCTTTGGGTACCTTACCATTTTATACAATTGAATTCAAATTGATTCAAAACGAGGCACATTATTATTATTATTGTGTACATCCAAACAGTTTTTCTTTTAATGTTATTGCCTATGCGATTTGAAAACATAAAATGCGTGATTACCATGTCGAAAATGTTTTTATTATTATTATTTTAATATTGAAATGGGTTTATAAAATTTGTTATATTGTACATTTATTCTGTGTGCTTTACGACGATTGCGCAAAAAGATTTAATATGAACAAATAGTTGCGGAACGAATCGATTTGAGAATTGAAAGTTCATTTTGAATTATTTAATACTATATTATACTTGCATATGCCAGTGCCATATAGTCACATATATATAAGTAACCCATCTCTCAGATAAAAAAAAGGTTTTTTTTTCTTTTTTTTTTACCGTAAAACCATATTCCTATCGTTGTACATTATTGGTACTCGCGTAGAAGATTAGCAAAACTTGATGGTAAATATAGAGTTTGGCAAGTCAAAGAGTTTTTTCTTTTTATCAATACACTGTGAGTAACTTTTGATACCAGAGATGCGGACCGGATCGAACTGAACTGAAACGAACTGAAACGAACCGCTGCTTTTTTTACTTCAGAACCGAATCGTCCTTTTAATTTTTCAGAATCGAACCCTTAGAACCGAGCCTCTTTTCAATTTTTGTCGCTATTATGCATTTCTGTAAAATCTTACTTTATTTTGCTCTTTTTTTAGGAATTTGACGGACAAATTGTATTTTACTTTGCTTTTTTACTGAACGGAATCTGAAGAACCTCACACTTACAATTTTTTGGATTTCAGAACCAAACTATTTAACAAGAACCGAACCTCTAATTTTATTTGATAAGAACCGAACCGTTAGAACCGAACCCCTAAAAAAATGAAGGGGTATACGCATTCCTGCTTCATACTACTATTTTTTTCATTGGAAATTCAGACTGAATCCATTTGATAAATTTTTTTGTTTAGCTATGTCGACGATGCATCAATAAAATACACTTTAAATTTTACTACATTTTCGATATCAAACTAAACCAAAAATTCTGTTTTTTTATTTTTGTTTTATTTTTACAATTAAATAAGCCAGCAATAAAATCAACAATATTTGACATTCACATAAATAATATCCCGGTAATCTGCATGGTGTGCATAAGCTTAATTACAAGTTTTGTTCAACTTATAAGGTACGCAAAGAACGATAAAATTTTGAAATAAAATCTAGAACGTGAAAAAGCTGTAAAACGTACGTTTTTTTTGTTGTTTTTTTTTATATATATATTTATTTTTATTTCTGTTTGTGGTCTGATGCCTGATACAAACTCTAAGATTAATGGGCGCTTTATATCCAATCATTAGTCATTATAAATATTAAAAAGATATTGATTTATGTGTTTTTTAAAAGGTGGATGTCTAAATGTATCATCTAAAAGTTATATTTTAATGGTCCAATGTCTTGCAAATATGTATGTATATGCAACTTTGTATCGATTTATTGATAAAATTTATATTGTTTGTTTGCATATTTTACTATACTATATTGGAACATTAAACATTAAATTTGGTTTAAACGATTCAATAGATATCGAAATTGAAGTTCAGAATACGTAAAAAATAAATAAAAGCAAAATGTTTTACGATTGTTTTAAACGCGACGGCAACCAATATATAAATGGTTGAAACTATAAGGATGACTGGTTTGACTGTTTAAATGTAAGTAATAAGTATGCTACAAAGCATCAATTTTAAGTGTATCTTTTATCTATTTCTCTGGCACCGGTTGATGAAACAATATCATTTTTCTTTTTCTTTTGTATCATCCAGTAATGGATTATATTCACTTGACTCAAAGATTTTTCAGATGAATTTTATTCATCCGATAATAAATATGAAGATTTATAAATTCTATAAAACGGCATATATAGAATCACTAATAAATAAATTAGAATAAATGCTCGAGAATAAATGAATCGGGTTTGGAAATCATGACAAATATGTATCTTTAGTTAAATTAACTTTTTATGTTTTGATTAACCGCTTTTTTTTAATTTCATTTTGCTTCATTTTATCGATTTATTTGCGAAATTTTGACCACTTCGAATCTGGGGATAATTTCCCCTTTTTTTTCTGGATCTAAAGATTGGCCGGGTGCATTTTCATGGTGACCGGTTAATTGGCCGAGTTAAATTGGCCGACGACAAATTGGCCGAGTTAAATTGGCCGACGACAAATTGGCCGAGTCAAATTGGCCGATGGTCAATTGGCCGATTATACAAATTGGCCGATGGTC
>JAABKK020057639.1:0-10510 GCA_011634745.2 Catotricha subobsoleta
TCGGATTTTCAAGTTTAAAAATTATTTGCAGACATTTTGGAGAGGTTGCTTAGTGGAAATATATTTCTAGAATTCCAGGAAGAATATTTTAAAAATATAAAAAAAAGTACTTAAGGAAAATCACATAGGTACCCAATTCTTTTATTTTATTTTGTGATCTCAAATAAACGGTATTTTTATGTTTGAGATATTTTAGTGTGAAAAAACACATTTTTTTCTTTTTTCGGCGGACCTGCTTATTTTTTTTCGAACACGTGTTTTTTTTTTTAATTTCTTACAAAAATGAAGTCGTTTATATACCAATCCATTGGCAGCTGATTTTATTGAAATTCCTCAAAAATGAAGTAATCATTATTTTGGGTTACTGTACGAATGTACGAATTTACTTAATTATAATAATGTTATATTTAACTTAAGTTCAATATCATTTTAAATATGCTCGCCTCAGCAACATACTTTTTGGCGCATAACAAACATCGCATATATATGTGTTTACATATATAATCTTTGTTATGCATTTATTATAATTTATAGTCCGTATTTATATTTTGGATATTATTTAGATTCCGTATTTATGTTCCGGTATTATTATTATTTTATTATTATATTTGATTCACATTAACATTAATTCTTTTGAGCATATGCATCAAATAACCTAATTATTTTATATATAAATTACTGTAAATTGTATCATTGTTCACTTGTTATTTAGCTGTTAATAAAGTTAATTAGAAGATTGAAACTGTGTATTTTCAGTTACCTCTTGTGGAACGTTTGACATTAGGACTCAATAATGCGCAAATAAAGGAATAAACTGCTAACAAAGAATCAGAGAATAATTTAAAGAAAGAACTAGCCATGAATTTATACAATACATTCTTTCAAAACAACGCTTCTTATTTGTTTATTCTTATAAAACTTTCACTCAAATTATGCATCTCACTTTTTTTATAATATCTGGTTGGTCATTACGACAAACAATGCTGTGTTGATATTTATAAATTTTCTATTTCAATGATTTTATACGTTTTCGAAAGCATATCAAAAACAAGATGACCAGCATTTCATATTTAATTTAATTGTAGTTCGTTTGGTTGTGGGATCGATTAGAAATGGATAAAACTTTAACAATATGGTGAGCATTAAAAGTTTATGACTATATTCACGAGAATAATCAGGAAGCAATCAGAAATGACTTCAGAGAGTTCATTTAAGAGATAAAAGTGTATGTCGATACGTATCATCAGCAAAAAAAAAAAGAAAAGTTTTTTACAATCCGTTCACAGATAATCGGGATATGATATTTCAAAGTTGAAATATGGAATCTAAATAAATAAAATATGTTGGAATTTTCTTTGCATTTCGAAAGAAATAATTATTGTTGTGAAAAACTATATAATAAATTATTAAATAGACATTATATAGTGTCCTGAAAATAAGATATTGATTATAGTTATCAAAATAAATATTTTATTTTAGAAAATATATTCATAAATGTTCGTGTATTAAGGTTTGAAAACTTAAACATGAATTTAAGAATATTTATTATATATTCATTATTATAAATGAAAAATTCTAACTCAATTCTATGAAATATATATCATCAATCCAATTACCATTTGCGAATAAAACATTCAATAATACCGTTTTATATTAAATGTCTTGTTCAAATTGAAAATGTGGTTAAATCGTTTTACTTAAAAAAAAAAGAAAAAAGAAGTAAAGAAAAGAATATATCGTGTTTACAACACTTCTTTTAAGAATATTGTTCAAGCTAAATAAAATAAATTTAAATGCCAAACACTTTTAGAAATGATAATGCTTTCTTTCTTTCTTTTTGCACCAATAATACGGTTTACTCGTTACTGGCATACAATCTAGCTAGAAATATATCTGTAAGTATATAATGGGGAACGGGAATGAATTGAAAATGGAATCGAATAACAAGTGTGTGTACAAAAATAGACGATCTCTTTTTAAAATAAGAGAGAACAAGAAATGTGCGGTATATTTGCTGGATTTGTACGATGCATGCTGAAATAAAGCTTCTTATAGAATAATATATATTTGTAGTATCAAATGTAGTAAATAGCGAAAGGGAATCTTGTGTTGTACAAAATTGAAATTCTTCTTTGAATCTACGATATACGAGATACAAGAATGTATTCACAAAAAAAAAAAAGAAAAGAATTTAGTAAAAAAACGGTATAGCAAAGAAATATTTTTATTTATATACATATTTATATATCCGCACTGCAGACTAAGTATAAGTATTTTTACATTACAATAATATAAAGAAGCGACAGCTTCTGGAACTTATAGTCTAATAATAGCGAATGTATTACAAAACAATTTTAAAGTACAAGATATCAATCGAAACTTGCATGGCAAAATTAAAATTTAAGAATATTAATAGAATGCTAATATTGATAATTTTACAAAACGAATTATGGTGTGTATCAATCAAAAAAAGTAATTTAGTAAAAATTTAATATCAGAAAAAATACGACTGTTTTTAAAAATATATCTCCATTCATTTGCATTAAAATCATGTCTTGAATATGTTCTAATCCTTAATCCAGATGAAGTACAATATGAAAAATACATTCAGACTGAAATTTCCAGTTGGTATCTATTACTAGGTTTACATTAGTCACTTAAATATGATCCCTTAAATTTGTAAATAAGAATAACTTCTAAACGGATAATCATATGGGAAAAATACTTATGAGCAACCCAAAACTTATTTTCAAAGGTGCAACTTTTCCCCTTACAATGTATAATTGTATACCCCTTAAACCATCCCCTAAAAACTTTTAGTGTTAATTTTTTACAATTTTTTTTTTTTTGCATTAAAATTTTTTTGGGGATAGTTTTAGGGGTGTACAATGTACATTGTATAAAGAAAAGTTACACCATCAAAAATAAGTTGGGGTCAATCATAAGCATTTTTCCCATATGATCATCTGTTTAGAAGTTTACACATTTAAGGGACCATATTGAAGTACCTAATGAAAACCTAGTGTAAGACAGATCGATTTAATTTTTATTTATAATGTTCGCTAAACATTTTTATAATGCACAAAATAGAATATATATATGTCTTAGGCGAACTCAATCGCCCAACATCGTTTTACAACCTTTTATAAAATCAAACCGGATATTGGATTTTTCGTTTCAAATAGTTTTTCTCTATTCAGTTAATAAATACAATATATAAAATCGCTATTCAAATAAAATTATGATATACCTGTAACACTTTATATATATTTACTAGAATCTGATGTAAAAACTTAAAAATATTAAAAGGGAAAAATCAATTAATAATTATACATAAAATTACACACTGTTATATCATTTTGCTAATTTAATTTCAATTAGTTAGGGAAATATGAGCACAATTTGAACCTAACAGTGCACTTTCTGATAAAAGCATGAAAATTTGTTTCCCGGTAAACTGAAAAATTCTGAATCCAATTCTCTGGACAGGCTGACAAATTTTGGCCCCTTGACCCCCTAATTGATTTAGTGAGGGGGAATGAAGGGGGATTTTTTTTTCGGCCTGTCAAGCGAATTGGATTCAGAATTTTTCAATTTATCGGGAAACACATTTTCATGCTTTTATCAAAAAGTGCACTATTAATGTTCATATTTCCCTAACTAAATGGGCATGTCATATATTAAGATACAAATAGAATTAATACATTATTAAATTCGTGTCTGGAATTTGTGAAAACGACACTGAAATATAGATTACGACATTTTTAAAACTTAGCGTTCCGCAAGCTCCATTCATTCAATCTGTACCCAGAACCGATTTTAAAACCAATATTGTAATTTGTTGTTGTTACATATTGAACATGAAAGCAAAACCAGGAAAACACAAAAAAGTTTTCTATTCATAATTGTTCAGAATATAACTAGAATGAAAATTTAATTTATATGTCTCTGAAAATAATAATTGCATATCATAAGTAAATATATGTAATAGTAATCAGAATCATTAAATAAATAGACACGTGTCGTATCAGATATATTAGTTATTACATACTATGTATAAATATTCACTTGTACAATAATGCACGAAAACAAAACACAGTGCATAAAACTTACTTGTATAAGTAGACATTTTCTAATGCTGAACACGTGTGCTCTTTATGCTCTTTTAAATCTACTTGTTGATATTAGAAAGTTTCATAGCTAAATTTATCGAATATTTGATGCCTTCAAAGTGAAAAATAATAAGAAATGAGGGAAATAAAAATGATGAGATTTTTTATCGTGGTTATAATAATGAATTATTTAATATGTTTATTGCAGCCATCTTTCGTATTTAAACAACCTTAAAAATAATTTTTTTAAAATTTTAAATTCGAAGGCCCGAATAAAGTTTACACAGAAAGGTAAGCCATAGCCAGGTAAACGATAAATAGATAGATCTATTTGAAATGAAATTGTTCAATTAGAATGAAAATAAGATGAATCTAAAATAATTTGTTAGCTAACTTAATGCACAACCCAGAAACTTATTGTTTATAAGACACATATGCTGCACAAAATGGCAACAGCAAAAGTATATCAACCTTAAATAATTCAATTTGCACCACATTTATAATTTTGTTTACAATATAATTTTGTACGCGACTAAACGTTGTGGTATATACATACACAAATGCAATTACACCACAATTTCTGTTTTAATAGAATATATAGAATCCATAGGCAATGTTATGCTACTAACGGCGTTAGAAATAACATCTTTACTAACTTTTGATAGTTTTATGACTGATTATAACTATATTCAGTCTTGTTGCTATAGAATATATAAGCATGAGGGAAATAATATTTATGACGTGTTTAAAAGAATTGTTAAGAAAATTATTTTACTTATCGGATATTTTAAATCATATACTTGATGTACATTTACTTAGAATTATTATTGTTGAAAACATGATATGAATATCAATTACAGAAGTTTCTCAATTTTACGCCTTGTTGTTAATTATGCTAATATATAATATTTAAAATCAAAAACTAAAACAAAACCATATAAAATTACCTATTACAATCACAATTCTTACCATCTTGTTGATTCCAATTCTAAATAGTATGCAAATGGATTCATTTCCTTATCATTTTACAAAATGTATCCAAAAATAATATAGTAGTACATATAAGCAATTCTAAAGAGAAGATACTCTCTTATATATTATATTTATGTTTATATTCTGCACAGTGTGTAGGGTGTAATACAAAAATTATATTTGTGTCATATCCTGGTTCATACACGAGCAAATATACAACCACCCGCACATTACTTAAAAGATTGAACAACGAAGCACAACGCTGTAGGATATGGCAGTGAAAATCGGTGCCAAGACAAATATTGTTTTAACAGCTTTTTCCTTTACAGCCATTCTTAAAATGCTTTCATACACATTTATGTAAATAATGTGGTGATTTTTTCTTCCCCAGTTTCTTTTTTTTATCTTCACAGTTTTATAAAATATTAGAATTTGTATGATATTGGGCTCGGCATTGGGTGCTATATCGATTAGAGAGCACATTTAAAGCGAGATACGATATCTTATTTATTTTGCATTTTATACCTATTCTACTCACCGACTTAAGCCCATTTTCAGTACAATAATTATGTGAAATAATTATTTATTGAAAAGTATGTACATTGTACATATGAGGGGTCTATTTCCAAAAGCGGCAATCTCCATCATTTTTTTCAAGCAATTATATGCCTTATTGTATTATGCAGTAAGGATCATAATTGCTCAAAAAAAATGATGGAGATTGCCGCTTTTGGAAATAGACCCCTCATATATATTCTTGAATTGAGGTATTGGCGTTCGATTATCCGTTTCGGCTTAACATTTAATATTTTAACATTTCTTACATTTGATTGAATATGGTAATTGATGCGTAAACGATGCGAATAAATAAAAATAATTTTAGCTCTCAATCTTATCAAAAATGCATACAAAATATATTTGGCTTGAAAAAAAAGAGAGTAAAAAATGACTGGATATAAAAAAATTCACTATTATTAGTATTATATGCTTTCTTTTTCATCTTTCAGCCATAGCAGCATTATTAAGCCTATCGGTCAAATAGTCGTAGTATTTAGTTATTTATTATTACTTACCGCTGCATTCATTATTATAAATAAGTTAAATATGCACTGCACAAGCACATGTACAACGACCCCCTTCTTTTTAAAAACCATATTAATATAGAATAACGAAATTATTGTTTGCTGATGACTTATTATATAAAAAATTAATTCTCTTTTATGGCTAAAGTTTTCTATCTTTCAAATAATGGTGAATATTTCATGTTGCGCGGTAAATGTAATTTAGTCAGAGAAAAATGCTTACAATTATTCCCAAAGAACCACAATGACTTATGTAATGGATGACTATTTTGTTATAATAATAATAATAGTTAATAATAAATTTAGTTTTTATTCTAATTAGCAATCCTTTCTTATTATATAGTCCTTTACTTTTATTATGTATGATTTTGACATCCATGGGGAAGCTGTAGAGGAGAATGATGCTTGTAAAATGTTATAAAATATTGATATTTTTTTTTTTTTTAATAATTAAATAATAACTTTAAAATTGAGTATAAAGCGTCGAAAATGAGAAAATCGATCAATAGTTTTTTTTTTCTTTGTTTTAATTATTATTATCATTTTCTTAAATAAATGAATTATTGTGGCAAATTTATTAATTATTTTTTATTTTATATAAAATTTATTATCTTCTGATAATTTTTATATCTAGAATTGAAACCAATGCATGAAGAGCAGGTTTGTGACCCGATAGTTTTGAAACCATCGCTGATAGCGATATCGATATCGGCGATACTTTTTCCGATAGTTTTTCTTACCGATGCCGATAATAAGAAAATAATTAATTATAAAAAGTACTTTTTCAATAACAATAACGTAATTATACATAATTTGGTTCTATTTTCATCAATATATTTAAAGCATCCCAAAATTAATAAAAAATAAATAGTTTTTCAGTTATCGGTATCGGTATCGCTATCGGTTCAGTAAAATGCATTTTCGATACTGATATCGATAGTTTATACTGGTTTAAAACTATTGGTATCGTAAATGCTCTTTCGATATCGATACTTTCGATAGTATCGCGGTAACGATAGTGATAGTCGAGAAACTATCGACAATACTATCGCCGATATTAACTATCGCCGTTAGTCACAAGCCTAATGAAGAACAATTGTTCGTAGTTTTAACATTTTTTGAACGTTTCATTATAATAAACAGATTAATAATAATCCTTAATGCATTATCAGTTAATTAGATACCTAATAATTGAGTGGAACAACTTTTTAATATCCTCTACCCCGGGCCTGTTTTGTTGCATTTGGTCTCTTGTTTAATAAATCTTAAAAATAATGTGTGTTTTCGATGTGTGCGCCTCTGAAGTTGTGAAAACTTAGTTTCTCTTTTAAATATATATATTTAAAATATTTTAATTTTTGAACTGTTTCATATAATTTGACCTTTTGTTCCACCCCCACATAATATTAATAGAAAAAATTTAACAATGAGGGTTTATTTTAAGGAACTTTTGTTTATATTAAATTACACGTATCCTCATATCATCTAATATGTAAAACATTGCCGAAATATTATAAGTTTTATTTATTTATTTTGTTTTTCATGAAACTTTTCATGATACGATTTGTTGAAAAGTTTCAATTTTTTATTTCAAAAATAGCTTCATTTCATTGAAATCTTTCACAGTACCGCAATGCTGATAAAGAACAACTCAATTTTTAAAAAAAATGTGACTAGTATAAACTGAAAATGAATATAGTTGTGTTCTTTTTACATATTTTTTCGGCTCATGATGTAGAATTTGCTCTGGATGTTTGAAATTTATACTTTATGTAGATCAAATTACACTCACACACACTTGTTTTGTGTACAAAACTTTAGTAGTATTGTACAAATTGTATTCTATCGCTATCAAGAGCAGAAAAAATATGTAAAAAGAACACAACTTATATCAGAAAAAAATTCCTTAATCGGTTCAATTCATTGAGAAATTAAGGGATACCAATAAATACGAATAAGAACTGCATAGAAGCTCATACAATTATTGTTTCGGCAGAATTGAACAAACTATTATTGCCTTCGTTAGTTTCTTAAAACATATGCGGAATATTTTTCAACACGATTGATAGGCGAAAAAATGTTTTTAACAGAATGTTTCAAACATAATTTGTGCACTGAAAACATTTAACATAAACAATTTCCAAACAATATCTTATTTATGTCACACCACATAACAAAAGAATTCACCTAAAGACATTATATTCTATCCGTAGACATTTTCTCGTCTGCTCTTTCTTTTTCGTTCTTCTTTTATTTTATTTTTTTTTTTTTTTTGCTTCATGTTTGATGAGCAAACCAACAATCTATTACAAAACTCAACAGAAAAATCGTGACACCTCAAAAACCAAAGCATACAACTTTTCTCAAGGGAAATCATCGTTGCAGACATATATACCTAATGATTGTGAGAAGAGTGGTAAAAAAGAAAATCAAGAAAATCTTATGGCCTTAATTAAAAACTCTCTTCGACTATTGTATGTTTATACCAATATATATATTTATGTTCACGTACAATCGGTACATCACAGCATTCATTTACAGCATATATAAATAACTATGTTCATTCTCAATATAAAAAATATAAACCAACTAAATTATATTATGGTTGATGATTTTTATTCAAATATCTTAATATTTTTCTTGTTATTCGCTTGACTTATTGTCAACATATTTTCAACTTTCGACAACTAATTTTTCAAATTCATAATTATGTCCTGTCTTGTTAACTTTATGTTAAATGATGTAGATACACTGAACTGCTAATGATGAGCCAATCAGAACACGTTTGGTATCTTCACTATAAACTGTGTAAATGGTCATTAATTTTTGTTTATTATTATTATTTTATTTATTTATTTAGATCCCAATAAACAGAATATCACTCAAACACTCTAAATAAAGGTGATTTCACGGTAAAATATTGGTGATATCATGGTATTTTTTGAGCTTAATGTCCTAGGGAAACAGAGTATATATTGAGTGATTTCACTTGTCACTGGATAATCACCGTGATATCGTCAAGTGATATCACCGTGAAATCACCCAAATAAACACGATTGGTGATATCACAGTGATTTTCAAGTGACAAGTGAAATCACTGGATAAACATCCTGTTTCTCTAGGACATTAAGCTCAAAATCTACCGTGATATCACCGTGAAAACACTACCCAGAATGTTTATTGGGGATTTAATCCATTTCATAGATCTTTTCTTTTTTTATAATTATAATTTAAAAATTAGATCTTATACATAATCCTTGATTAATTTTTGAAAATTATTTAAGCTCGTTTCATTTTTAATATTAGCGATTATTATAAAGACTAATTCCCTTATAAAATAAAGAGTTTTGTGTAAAAGTTTTCGATGTTTTACATCTTTAAAAATCATTTTTACATCTAGAGACCAACGGGGTTTTATGCATGGTTGTCTATAAGCATAAACGACATAACCTAAATAATAAATATGACATGAGTAATAAGTTAACCCTGAAAATATCAACCAATGACCAATTGCTGAATTCAAATTCAAAAAAGAAACCGTTGGTCTATTTATATGGAACAGACTAAAGAGTTTGTTTTCTTGTGTTTTCATTTTTTTCGTACAATATACGATCACTTAAATAATCTATGGTGATAAATTATTAACTATCTTGAATAGAAATATTAATGTGTTCATAGTTACAATCTGTTTAACTAAGAATATTCGTAATATCTATAGTAGAACTTTAGATTTTGTAAATCGATTCATTCTCAACATATTTCTCACAAACATTTATCTTGTATTTTTTGCAATCTTTCTACATCACTATCGTATATGACAAAAACAATGTGTTTGTACAATAATTAAAGTGTGGTTCGATTATAGTTCTGTATACCATTACATTTTTTTGATAATTACAATTTATATCGAATTCGAGACAATACTCCTATACTTTTTTACCAAGTTTCTTAGCAACATAATCAAACATTTCACATAAAATTAAGTTTTTTTTATCTATAATTATACCTAAATATTTAATTTCTTCTTCAAATTTAAGCGTAATATTATCAATTTTAATGGCTAGTTCTTGTTTGTTTACATTCTTTAGTGTGTGTCCCAAGCATAAATAATTTACAACTATTAAAATGACAAAATTACTTACATCTCAGGTTGCATTCCAAGGTTTAAATACAATATGGGTACTTATTAATCAGAGATGGTAAAAAACATTGTTTTTTAAAAAAAAAACAAAAAAAACAAAAAAAACGTTTTTTTTAGTTTAAAACATGTTTTTTTTGTTTAAAACATGTTTTTTTGTTTTTTTTTTAAATTCTATGTATATAATAATAATAAACTAAAAAACA
>JAABKK020057640.1:0-10509 GCA_011634745.2 Catotricha subobsoleta
TTCAGATCTAGAAAATAAACCGAGTTTTCATAGAATAATTTTTTGAATGGTGTATTAGAAACATATTCTTAGGGGACCATTACTTAAGTTCACGCTCTTAACTTCTACCTCTACGTATTAAAAATATTTACAAACAGTACCGGATAGAGAAACAAAAAACAATTAAATATTATTTATAACTAAGTAAGTCCATATTCTTCGCATAATTTAGTTAAAATTGCAATAAATACCAATATAAACGAAAATAGAATAACCACTTTAAAAATGCTCTAATTGAAATCTCGACTTTATATTATTACCGCTATGTAAACTGTAGTTGGTAGAAAAAAAAACATGATTTTAATTAATAATTTATTGTTATTTTCATAGAAATACAATGACTGAAGAAGGTACTGAGATTGTTATTACTGTAATGGAAGCTAAAGAACTGATTTGCCCAGCAAATGTTGAAACGTTTGATACTTTTGTTAAAATATATTTGGTACCTGATGAAACGGAAGTTGTACAAACAAAAGTTAGTATATATTTGTAAAAAAAATAAAACGATTTTCTGTTTGTTGAGTACTTAACTACCTATACTTTTGCATAAATAAAATTTATTATGTTGAATAATGATTTCAATGACATCATTAAAATTTATGTCATATAAACTCCAGTTATATTAATAAATTATTGATTATTTGAATTGTTTTATAGTTATTTAAAAACTCATTAAATCCCAGTTATAATGAAACATTTTCATTCTGGTTGAGTAAAAAACGTATCCGTCATTCTTTATGGTTTCATTTGTATCATAGCGGAAGTGTTAACACTCTCATTGGTAAGAATAATAATGCGATGAATAATTTTCAATTTATGCATTTTATCTGTGCAAATATTTAATTAATAATCGATTTTAGGAGAAACAGAATTACAAATTGGAGACGTTAGACGACCTGTTACAACCTGGTTAGTTTTATCAGATTCAAGACATAACAAAAGTATATGGGGAGAATTAATGTTCTCATTAAGTTATCTACCAACTGCTGAACGTCTTACAGTCGTTGTGGTGAAAGCAAGAAATCTTAAACTTGATGAAGATCAGAAAAGTTCATTACAAAATGTTTTCGTTAAGGTAATACAAACTTCAATAAGTCAATTAATTATAAGAATAGAAATTAATGAAATATTTTTTGGTTTTTGTGTTTTTTTTTGTTTTTTGTAAAGGTTTATCTATTAAAAGATGATAAGAAAGTTTCAAAAAAGAAAACATCATCGAAAAGATCAGATCGTAGTCCTATTTATAATGAATCAATGATATTTAGTGTGCCACCATACATGTTAAATTCAATACAAATCCGCCTAACTGTTGTACATGCAACCGAATCAAATATTATTGAAAATAATGTTGTTAATAGTATTGTACCAATTGGACATGTCATTGTTGGCAGTAACACATCTGGTAAAGGATTACGGCATTGGAATCAAATGTTATCAACACTTAGAAAACCAATTGCTATGTGGCATGGAATTTACAAAATTAGACAGACCACAGCCAACTTTGAGAATTTATTGTCTTAGGCTATCAATATAAAGCAATCGCGAGCAGTTTAGTTTTTGTTTAAACATTTAGACATAGCATAGATGTTTTATGAGTTTTATAATTAGTATAAAATTAAATCTCACAATGTAATGTAGAGGTATTTTAAAGTTTTTAATCATTTACCAAAATTTATAAAAACTTTTTATTGATATTTAACATTTTTTAAATCACTATATTTAATTGAAAAGAAATTACTTTTGTTATTTTTATTTATAATACAAAATTCAATATAGTTCAAGGCAACAGATATTTTAATATACCCATCCTTGTATTCCTTTGGTTTACTTTCAAAACCAAATGTGCACAAAAATTGTATTTAGCTGGTATTGTAAGTGTAAGTAAATGTAAGTGCCTGCAAGTTTGTTTAAAAATGACATATGAAGTACTACAAAATCAACTTACACTTACACTCACTTACGTGTAATACCAGCTGAACGCTTCTTGTTTGTTGGAAGTTTCATTCGATGGGCGATTTTCTATAATCATCGTAAGTTAAAGCAAACTAAATACTGATTGGAATTGAGAAACATATTTTTATAAAGTTCTTTTTCTGATCCCATTTTCTTTTATTCGCACAGGTTTTCATTTAGATTTACTGTTTTGAATAAAACTCAACAGCTTATTACAAAGAGCGTAACTCTAAAAAAGAGCATAAGCAAATCTTATTAAGTATAAAATAGATGTTTTTTTTTTTTTAATTCTTTTATTTAGCAAAGCGCAATGAATTTGATTATAGAATCCATACTATATAACAATATTTTGTTTTATGTGTATGGATCGATTTTATTTCGCAAATGTATAAGTGAATTTATTATAAATTCAGTATGAAAAAAATTGAAAGTATTTTCAGTAGGGTTCGAATTCAGAAATTCTGACTTAATGTTACAGAACGTTATTTTAACGTCATGTCAAATTTAGAATAAAAGATGATAAACAAAATCCAAATAGCAGAGATCATAAGATGCTTATAAAATTATTCTTCTTCTGCGTACAACATTACAAGCAAATATGAAATATACAATATTTTTTATGTACAGAATGCAATTTGCGTGCCTTCAGATGACCTGTTATTGATAGTTGATCTAGAGCGAATAAAAGAAAATTGTATGATATTAAATTAAATTATATGATACTTACTTCGTTACTTCGAAATTTAAATGAAAACAAAAGCAAATTTATAGTTTTAATTTTTTTTCAGCATTTTTCAAAACAAAACATTTTAATTATTAATAGTAAGAAACCACTTTTGAATATTTAATCATTTATACTAAATTAAGTTAGGAAAACATATTTTTTTTCTTTTGTAACATTTTTTTTTTATTTCGATGGCATAATGTCAAAAGGGTCTATCCAACAATTCTCGTACTAGCAATAGTGAAGCGTAAAACAGTATGTAGTAAAGGCCATTATCACTGGACGATTGTCGGTAAAACCCTATTGAAATTAAAATATCGATTTTGCTATAAATTATATCTTTCTATAAATATCAAAAGAACTATTCATAAACTATATATATTAATAGAATTAAGTATTAACATATTAATTAAAATATCAAATTAAATTCATTATTTAATTAAACTTTTCAAAATATTGAACTAATATTGAACTAATTATTAAAATAGTTATTATACTAACAAAATTTACACTAAAATAAAGCTTTTCTATATTTCGTAAAAAAAAAAAAATATTTAAGCATCTTGACAAAAAAAAGTGAATATGTAATATACAAAATATAGCTTCCAAACTATATGTGATATATAAAACATTATAAAAATCTATTGAATAATCCTCTGGAAAGAATGAGCGCTAAGATTTTTGCGATAATTAGGTTTTAGTTTATTAGATATAAATATAAGACTCCAGCAGTGTGGAATTTTGATTTAAATCGTTACAATGCAAAAAAAATCCCGTGAAGTAATGAATTTATAAAATCTCATTTTTACATTTTAGATTTTCTTCATTTTTTTTTATGACAGATGGGATTTTGATTTTACGAATGAAAACTAATTCTAAAAATGTGATATTTATGTTTTTGAATTGTTAAAATGGAATATCTATGGCAAGATTATTATAATTATAATTAATTAATTAATAATTCCACTGCTTAATTATAATTATATTAATCTTGCCGTAGATTTTCCATTTTAACGATTCAAAAACATAAATATCACATTTTTAGAATTAGTTTTCATTCGTGAAATCAAAATCCTATCTGTCTTAAAATGAAAGTGTAAAATGTAAAAATGAGTTCTTATAAATTCATTATTTAACGGGATTTTTTTTTACATTAAAACGATTTAAATCAAAATTCCACTGCAGAATAGGGTGGATCGAGTTTTTTTTTCTTTATTTCTGCTATCATTATTTTTTCAGTTGCAGTTGATTTCATGATTAACGTTTATAAAGAATTTTGAAAATAAGTGAGATCTTTGAACATTTAAATTAACAATAATATTACTCAAATTTTTCTTGACAAAACTTTAATCATAATAACAAGGTGTGGGGCGGCTAACATTCTATTTCTCAAAATTTGTATGAACTCAAGATTTGAAGAGACTGATAAATCCACTTTCACTATACCGTGGGTAGCTATATTAAGAATTGGATTATCTTCACATATTGTCATGTAATATTGTTATCATCAACCATTATTTTTATAAAGGGTTTATATGATTTCAAGTCAAATAATGCTATTAAATTTGATTGTAATTCATATTTTGATTGAAATTTTAATATTACATGATTGATAGTTAATGTCTCGCGGTGATAATGACAATCAATTTTTAAACAAACCTAAGATTTTCATTTGAAAAAGTCTAAAAACGAAAGTTTATGTAATTTTCAAAAATTACGGATCTAAATTTCAGAAAAAAAAAAAAACCAACAAACAAATATTTCGAAATAAGTTGTATAAGTATTTTTAGATAGATGCCAATAATGTGCTCTATCGTTGTTGAATATATGCAGTAATAAGACTATAGAATTAGGGAAACATTGAAAACAAGCAAAATTACAACTTCTTTATACACCTATACTCTTATATATATATATATCTTTAATACTTTCTTATTGAGAAATAAAAATCTTTTTTTTACAAAAATATATTTTTAAATCGGAAATGGTAATATGTGACATATTGATACTTAATTAAATAAATAATAAATATGTACATCACTTGTAAGACAATAAATAAATATTTCTCCCTTCTTCTCTTCTACTCTCTAATTCTCTTTCTCTCTAATTCTCATTCATCTAAAAAAAAATATATAAAGTATTTACGTTTTGAATTAAAAAAAAAGACATTAAAATCATAGAAATAAATCAATATAAATGAAATTATAAATAAAAATTACTTTTAATGATACATATATAAATAAATCCATGTTATACAAATAAATCTTTTAAATGTTAAATTTTAAGAAGAAAAATGTTTAAGAAATTAATAATTGATAAGTAATTGTTAAAATATATATTTATAAATATCGTAAAATGATATAAAAATACTATCAATTATGTAAATTATTGTTTAAAGAGGACTACTTATATAAAATTGAAAAGAAAAGAAAAAAAAAAAGAAGCAAAATTAACTCATTTTCATTTTTCAATCATGTTAAATTTTTAAAATTGTCTATGAATGTTATAGTGAGTATAAAATCTCTTTACCTCATTATATACTAAATATATATAATATACAGTAAATTATTAATATAGTGTTTCATTTATTATAGTTTTTGAATTACTATATTTATATAATTTCGATACATATTCATATTCAAAGTACATAAAATATATAAATTTTTACATAATATACTTGTTTTGATATTTAGATTTAGAACACATTATATACACGTTTTCGTCTATAAGATATATTTAAAGGACTAAGGGCAGGAGCGGACTGGCTTTAAAATAAAGCCTCCAACTTTTCCGTAAAATTTTGAATTAAATGCTTCGGAAAATATTTTAACGGCATCAATATCCTCTTATCACTAATTAAAAATGCCAGCGATTGTGATTTTAAAACTTTTTCAATATTTACGGAAAGCCACAAAAATGTTAAAAAACAAGAGCCTCATCCGTATTTCACAGGCAGCTTATATGGCCAGTTCGCTCCTGATCTTAAGGACTGACAAAATGGTATATAATTGGTAGCGGTTGATGGAATGTTTGTGCACGAGGCAAGGATTAAAATTTACAGCCATCCAAACTGTAAAAACTACCAAAAAAACAACAACAACACAAACTGTGGGACTTAATCATTATGATTTTAAACAACTGATAATTTTCCAGTGAATTTTTAGATGATTATTTAATGATGATTTTCAAAAGCAAAATGATTTAAAAAACGATAATGATTTTAAATTTTTTATGTGAGAGCACAAAAAAAAAGTACATAAAAATTATGAGAGAAATAATAATAAAAATAATTTCAATTAATTTTTGTTTCAATATTTTTTTTTTTATGTTCTCATATAATATTAAATTAACTTTTTCTCATGTTTGCGCGCCCCCTCACATTTGCGCTCGATATTTTGCCTCTAATGTCTCAAGGTTGAATTGTTCTCGTGAATAATTGAAGTGTTCTAAAAATTGATCAAAAGATTGTACAATATAATAATATAGCAACACGACGTGTCTTATCTATATTTCTATAGGCCATCCATTGCTGTATACTTGTATAGAGACTAGAACACTACAGGACCCTGTGGTGTATCTCAGCAAATTATAACTTTAATCACGAACTTTCGTACTTTTAATATTTATTTATCTAAAGCTAAACAATAAAATGTTTAATGTAAACTTTGCTAGGGTAATAAAAAAAAATAATAAAAACAATAAAGCATTTTAATGACTATTAATTTTGTTTTGCAAATACAATAAAAAAAAAAGATTTTTTAAATTAAATAATATATATATGTATTTTTTTTTAATTATCAATTATAATGAAACAACTGATAATGTCAGCTGAATTTGATAAAAACTTTGCACAATTTTCTCTACAATAGGCTTTCGTTTACTGCATATTAGTAAATTTCGCGAAAGTTGTTAATACCAAATAACATCTAAACGGAGAATTGTACAGAAAAATCATCTATGACCGACCCCCACTTAAATTTGACCAATAAAACCAATTTCAAACCAAATTTTTGCACTAAACTTTTTTATAGGAGTACCGGTGGGGGTCATAATGTATGAAGAAAATTTGTGTCTTCAAATTTAAGTAAGAGTCGGTCATAGATGATTTTTCTGTACGATTCTCTGTTTAGATGTTATTGGTATTAACAACTTTACTGAACTTTACTAATAGGCAGTAAACGAAAGCGCCTAATATAAATTATTAAATACTAGAAAATTTACGATGTGGTGTCCGTATTTCGTTTTTTAGTTTAAAATATTGTAAATAAAAAGAAAAAAAAATTGATTGTACAATATAAATAATATTAGTGACGTCACAACTATATATATGCGATTAGATTAATTTCTAAAATCATAATAAATTTCATTTAATTCCAATAATTGATTCAATTGAAAATGATAATTTTGGCTTAATTATACTACTAAAACTTGATGTTGTAATTAGATTATCTGATGTTGATGTTGTGTGAAAATTAAAATTATCACCATTAAATCCTAATAATTTGGATTCATCAATAATTCTAATTTTAGAGGAAATATGATTATTTGTTAAGCATTCATTATTATTTTCATATGTTTGCATAACTCTGGATCGTAAATAATTACTAAATTCAAATTGATGATTACTATTTATAACACTACCATGATTATTATTATTATTATTATTATTATTGCTATTACTATTATTAAATACAAACGAGTTTTGTACAAAATTATTTGAATCTTTTATGTATGATGTTAATGGCATGGAATAATTTTGATTTGGTGATGATGTTATAGTTGTAGGTGGTAGTAATGGTTGTGGTGTTATAATTGGTAGTAGGCCGGACGTTGAATCTAATTCACTATCTGCAAATGCTTTTCGTTTTCGTATACGTTCCGTTAGAGGTGTAACATACATTGGATATCTTTTATAACCTAGAAATAAAGTTAATATAATTAATGATTTAATTCGTTAAAATGTTAAGAAAGATATTATTTTAAAGTGCTCAAATTTCATATATTTAGTCATGCGATGAATTTTCACATATAACTATAATTTGGAAACCAGTGCACAGGGGTATACATTCGTTTCGATTATGAAAGCAAATTTTTGTTGAATAAAATTATTAGATGACAGAGATGTCTTTATCGGCTAAATATCCCAGAAAAATGAAAGAGTTTTGACAAATCATCATCAATATCTCAAAGTATAATAAAAAAAAAATTCTTGAAAAAAATGTACCTCCTTAAAGTTGCTACTTTATGATATACTAATTGCAATAAGAGATAGAAACAAATATTGTCAGTATAACTACTAAAACGAATTAGGACTCATAAAAACCAAATCAAATATTTTAAATTTCACACCAAAATTTGTCACGTATCGTTTTCAGTTTCATAACCATTTTATTTAACAGTATTCTATTAAGCATATCATATAAAATGTTAGTTAAAACCGTTATATTCTAAGAAATATATGTTTGTGACAGCTTTGAAATTTTCTGAGTAAACACGACCTTTAAAGTTTGTCACAGTATATAATTATAAATTATAATAAGGAAAATAATAATTAAAATTATATCCAGCAAATATTGCAAAATTATAAAATTGGTTTAAGTAATAGCAAAAGATCTATTTTCCATAGAAAATATTACATTTTCAATTGATGAATTTTAATAACCACTCTATTTGCATTGAGTCAAACATTTCATCCATAATATGTATGTATATAACAACAATCAAATATCTGGGTGCCACAACGTCTGCTGTAATAGAGAAATTTTAAAATGCAATTTAAAGGATTTCATTTGAATGGAAATTGTAATACGATACGTTTTTATGATGATGACCTAAAAATAGGGTATGTGATATTCTGTAGTCAATAATATTAATAAATCGCTACCTACAAACAAACTCTTAGTCTTTAGTATTTAGATTTAGTCTATAACGATATTCGATATATGCTAAATTCATATATACCTACTTAAGGGTTTTTGATGTTGTTTTTGTATCACTTTTTAAGCAACACAATAGTACACAAAATATCTATATCTATAATATATGTTCGATTCGCCTTACAAACTATGTATAGTGTGAGTATACCAAGTGGCAGCAATAAACAAAAATATATTAATGTGTTATTTGTAATTTGACTCAGAGCATTTGTTAATTGTTTTTACAACACATCAAATGTGTGTGTTAATATTGTATGGTTTTATGTTTTTTCATATGCTCCATATTTATTTGAAGATCATGTTTTTGGGATGAATTTTGTACACATTGGTATCATATGTTAAATTATTATTATTATTTCTTTTTATGGTTTTAGGAAGAGAGAAAGTTTGTTTTTCTCTTTTGGTAATAATTTGGTGCCATACAGTCTAGTGTAGCATTGCAAAATATTATTTTTGTATCTTTAGATATTTTACTAGAGCCGGGGTTGAATGAGTTAATTAAATATTGATCTTTAGGATTTAGACTTTGTTACTTGCGTTGGAAATTTGTAAAGAAAAAACTAAAGATTTTCGAATTATATACCTTCTCTATACGAGTACAACGAATTCAAGTTTCTAATCTGAATAAATTGCGACGATTCGCTTAAAAAGTACTTATTTGAATGAAAAAAAAAATTATTTAAAGTTCAATTCAATAATTCTCTTGTTTCCGCAATATAAAAAACCTATTTTGGCCATTAGTCTTCTAATATAATTATCCTCCGAAGACGCGACATTTCTATGCACTAAAAACAACCATGGAAATATTTAAAAAAAACAAAATATAACGGAAAATTAAAAATTAAAAAAAAAAATTACTTTAATTTTCGGGTGTCCGTTTCTTAACTCCTCCTCATATACAATTACTTGCAATTTCAACTATACGCTCATAAAAATCACATTATGAACAGATCGACTTTCATTTTAGAAAATAAATAGAACATTCATATAACCGCATGCACAGTAGGGTATTTGAAAGCGAGGTATGCATTCAAAAAGAAAAAAACAAAAAATTATACAAAATGTGTTACAAATTTGTTTTATTTTGAGAAACCCATATTTTGTCTTAAACGAAATAAATAAACACTTGAATTTGCAGTTTTAGTGAACAGATGTATTTATTGATTTTAATTTTTAAAAAATGACCTCTCATTTCTTATGGAACACAAAAATATGATGAAAAAAAAAATTAATATTCTTGTATCGAATTTCATTAATTTTTAACACGACAAAATAGAAGAAACCAAAAAAAAAATCAAGAGATTATCGAGATTATTATGAATATCCTGTTCTAAAAAGCCTTTTCCATATTTCCGTTTTCAGATAAGTGGTTAAAAAAAATAAAATAAGAAAATAAGAAAATAATAACTAACTTTCCAATTCAGCAAACTATATAAGTATATGAAAATAGTGATTATAGTTTTGTGCATATGAATTAAGAAAATAAATGTATTCAAAATTGTGTTTGTATATGCTAGTTGCTGTATATATAATTTATATTGCTAGTCATATTTTAGTTGTAGGTATATTTAATTGTGAAAACATTGTTGCACAAATCCGTTTTGCTTCTTTCTTTTATTTTATGAAAAAAATAATAAAAATATAGAGATATGGAAAATTGAATTTTGTATTGCTGCTAGTATAGATTTCATAAATTTTAAAGGAAGAAGAATGATTAGATTATATATTAATTAATTCAACTCCGCTGCCCTATTGACCACAAGTTTGGATATTCCATTGGAATATCATCCATACGTAACATAGGATTTTTATCCCTATAGCTATTGTAATTCCATACTTTTTTCGATTGAAAAAAGT
>JAABKK020057641.1:0-37249 GCA_011634745.2 Catotricha subobsoleta
GTTATTATGCGTTACCATGCGTTAAAAAAATTATGCTTTCAATCGCCGTAACTTTTTGAGAAACGTAATACTAATATATAATAACAACATAAAAAAAAATCACGATTTTTTATCATTTCTATGTATCACTACAAAAATGAAGCCCTGTACCAATTTATTGGCAGCTTGTTTTATTTTATTTTTGCACTTTCTAATCCCGCCAAATTAAATTCTCTTGAAAATATACTAGTTTAAGATTTGGTCTAGGATGTTTTTCGATTAATTGATTTATTTGGAGGACAAAATAAAGCAAGGGATTCTTATTTCTCTATGTTTATGAATTTATTACTCACGCAAATGAAGTTTTTTTGTACCAATATAGTTGGCAGTTTGTTTTTCATCTTATCTATAAAATGTCAATCATATAAAATACAAAGATAATTACGAGCAATATTATCAAGATGATTGAATTCTATTTATGTTATATCTTAAATTGATTACTTATCAAATTATTAATTTAACCATTTACTTATTATCCAAATAAGATTATACATCACGGATATTTCACAATTCTTTATATACTTTTGTGATAATTTTCTAACACTAATATTGCTAATTGGTTGTAAAATGTTATTAATTTTGATCCTTCACTCTTATCAGTTAACACCAACACTGGAATTTTGTTCTTTTTTTTTTCTCTTCGTTTTTATTTTATTTATATACAATATATATTTATATATATATTTTTTTATTTCTTGAAAATAATTTTATGTATATGTTCAGTTCATAACATCATCATTATGAATAAATGTCAAATACATACCTACACAACGTATAGAGAACGTAGGTATTAAATAATGGTCTAATGGTCGAGATTAAATCATAAATAATAATATGTTGTACTTTGCATTAAAAGTATAAGTAAAGAGAATTTTCGTATCTTGTGTAACTTCTATATAAAATGTAATATAATAATATTAAAGCATCGTCATAACATGTAGTAATGTACAGAACAATTAGGTTATCGTTATTATAGATCTTTTCAGTAGGTATATAGTATACATATTTTTACACACACACACACATACACCGATTTCGTATTCATTCATTCATTCATTATAGTATAATATAAACATTTTCGGGTGTATTTATAAATATATTCTATTCAGACTTAATGTATTGAGTATGCTAAATCAAAGCTACGATGTCCTTCAATTAAACATAGGATATGACTTTAATCTTCATCAAGCACTTAAATGGGTCAACATTTATTTGAATATTTTAGATTTTCGTGGTTAACTGTATATTTATCATAAAGGTATATTTTGTGACTTGGCAGTCAACATGATAAATATGTTTGTAGAAAAAACGACTATGTGACATTTAATGAATTAATAGAATGTAAAGACGTTTAATATATTTTGTAATATTATGTACACTGCCACTATAAGTTAAAAAGTTGTATGGGACAATACCATTGCGAAGTTAAAACCCGTATCTCTTCAAAGAAAATATTTTCATGTTTTGATGCTTTTAACATCTATAACATTACAAAACATCTATAAAATCAAAAAATTAAAATATTTTTTTTATTGGAGATACGATTTTTAACTTCGCAGTGACATTGTCCCATACGCCTTTTTTTTTAACTTATAGCGGCAGTACAGGGATGGACTGAATCAAACGTAAAACCTTAAAAAAAAACTCAGTTTTGATATGCTCTGCTTGGATGTGTACAGGCGAAATTTATATTAACTATTTTTAATAAGTTCATAAGAAAAATATTATTTCACTTTAAATTTTATTAAATATCCAAAATAAAGAGCAATAAATTTTAAAATGCAAAAGCTTTACTTGCATTTCATGGTTTACTTATACGACCAGTCCACTTCTGATTATTTATATTCAATGTTTCGAGGATTTTAACAGTTCTATGGAACGATACTTTTCAATTATCCTGAAAAGGATCGAAAGTGTATTCATTCGATTATTTCCATCAAAAAATTATTAAGCAATTCCTTTCCAACCTTTATAATTTTATTAAAATAGCAGGCGTTTAATAGGGCCTTTAAGCTGGGTCCATCAATTTTGATCTATTATTAATAATTCAGTATCGTATATACAAGTCCATAGTAACTTTACAAAAATATAAAGAAAATAAGCCGTAGATATTTCTTCATATATAAAACATATAATATATACACGGTTCTTGAGAAATTCGATAAGTGAATATGAATTACATTATGTGATTCCAAGTACCCCACAACAAACAATTTAAAACACAGGCTAACCAATGTAGAGTTTGCAGTTAGCATAATACATTTATTCAATGTTGATCACTCGATTTGAAAATGTATTTCTGTTGTCCAAACGTTCATACACAAAATGAATTATTCAAAAAACATATTATCAAAAAATAAAACAAAAAATAGTTTTAAAAATTTAATCTTGTTAAATCAACTCGATTTAGAGTAATTTTTTGTTGTTGTTCAAAAAAAAATCAATATATCTTGTTACTGTCAGGTAGCTTGTGTGATGCTGTGATATGAATGTTAACGCAAATATATATTACACACAATAGAATACATTTTCCATAGCGTATCTATGAGCATCAAATTAAACACATGCCCGGGGATATAATTTTCGTTATCAAATTATCTGGTTGGTTAACTAAACTGAATGGTAAATACCCTTGCGCACCAAAAAATAATAAAAAAAAAATCATAAAAAAGTTAAACTGATACTGTAATATAAAATGCGTTTCTATTAATCATTTTAAATTCCAAAAATAAAAATAAAAAATAGTTGGAATTATTTCATTCGCTCTTCTTTGTGAATAAATAGAAATTGAATATTTGTGACAGCTTAAAAAAATATATATAAATAATGTCATGAACATGCTGCCACAATCTGATGTTGTTGGCCAGATAACAAACGTTCTTCTTTTATATTTAATATTATTTAGCTTGCTCCAAATAATACTCAAGAAATAACGAACTGGAAAAGATAATTTTTGCGTAATAATATTATTTTGTCGTTAAGCAACAAATAAGAAGAGAATAAAATAAAAATAAAGAAAAGAAATATTTGAAAGGTGAAACCGATACTAGATTGTATCAATATTATATTAAAAATATTTGTGTGAATTCAAAATAAAGAAATATAATTCAATTTGATACTCAAACTCACTGAACGGGAAATTAAATTTAATGTTTTGTCCAAGAAAAAAAATTCTTATTGATTTTTATCATTTTTTTTATTATATAATTTAATATATATAAATATATATGCTGAAATTCATACAATAACTATTAAATTGAAATTAAATCAACTTTATTTATAAATTTTATTTTCAAATGTTGATATCTATCGCACTATTTATGTTAATTATTATATTAATAATAATTAATAATTAAATTTTTCGATTTTCATTTATATAATTGTAGGTGTTTTGGTTTCGAAATACTTTTTCGTACCCATTTCCAAACATTTTTCAATTTCACAATATAATTTCAATTGATTAATAAAGATTATTTATTTTGTGTGTGTATTTGTACATTTTCAAGAACATATATCAAGAGAATAAATTTCACAGATGGTTGAGTCATATATATTAATTAAGCCCATCATATGGGATATGGGAAGGACTACTTGGTAAATGTATCTCATAAGTTTTTGTATACACAAAGAAACAAGCAATTGTGTCTTTCATTCTTATATAAAATATTCTAACATTTATTACAATATGCTTATTTTTTTTTTTACTCTACTTCTATATATATTTAACGAAATGAAATTTTGTGATCGCACACAATCACACAAAATATATGGAATTATATAAATGAAATTAATATTATGAATGAAAACGATACATCATTAGTGAATGTCATGGATTTGTATTTAAAAAGGATCGAATCCTTAACAAAATTAAATCTTCCAGTCGAATAATAAATCTTTTAGTAATCGAATTGTGGAATATACGACAATAAAATAAAATGAAAATAAATTTTGGGTTTTATTAATTATGATGCATTATGTACTTGACAAAATCAAATTCATATTATTAAAAAAAAAAAGAAGAAAGTTGCTGGTAAAAACGATCGGAAATATTTTTATAATTTTGGTAACTAATAACTACAATTTAAGACTAAAAGGGATATACATAATCATATTTTTATTTTTTTATATTCTTTAAGCGCGATCCACGAAATGATAACTATATATCGCCGTGCCAGTTCAAAAGTAAGACATCTTAAAACATGAATTTGTTGCAAAAGTTTGTATCTGTATACGTTACCAATATACAGATACAACCTTTTGCATCAAATTTATGTTTTAAGATGTCTTACTTTTGAACTGGCACGGCGATATAATTACCAACATTAAAAACATAAATGGTATATAAGCAATTGCATATAAGCAATTAAATGACTATTATAATATTGTTTAACCAAAGCTGTATTATTGTCACAAAATTTTGAAAAGTTTTTTTTTTTTTATATTTGAATGAACTTTAAATTTTCGAAAAACATTTAGAATTTATCCTTTTCTCAAATTTAAATTGATTTTTTAAATATATCGTCGGTGTTCTTCCAATACGTGCTAAGCCATTTGAACACTAAATCGAAAACGAGTCAACCCATTTGACCACTAATTCCAAACCGAGTCAACCCATTTGGCGCATAATTGCAAAACGTCATATGTCGAAACAACAATCTATCAGTTTACAACGTTTTGCAACTATGCGCGAAATGGGTTGACTCGGTTTGGAATTAGTGGTTAAATGGGTTGACTCGTTTTCGATTTAGTGATCAAATGGCTTAGCACGTATTGGAAGAACACCGACGATATGCGGTATATGTTTAGTAGATACGATACAGTTGGATTACAAGTTAAGTTATATATTTATTATTTATGTGTCCTATTCAGCTTTCATGAAATGTAATGCTATGATTATTTCATTTGCATTCTTATGCAAAGCGCGTCAAATTCATATTCATGCTTTTGCTAAAATAATTTTCTAAAACAATGTTTGACATCAAAACAGAATTAAAAAGAAAATAATAATAATAATAATAAAAGAACACACACACACACACCCACTCATATTCAATTCTATTATAAATGAAGAAGACACGCGTGTTATGTTCACTGTTGTACTACACAGATGGTTACATGCCAGGCAATTGGATATATACTGTCATATAATTTCAACAAAAACATTCACAATTTCACATGTTCTGTTAACTTTAATTACATTATAAATTATATAATTAATTTATTATGTACTTGTTCGTTTACATGTACTTTATATTCAAATTACTATCACAATCAGTTCAAATTCACACATATTTATAAATTGTACAAAGTTATGTTACGTTTATATGCTGTGTATGTGTGTATGTGTGCATAGTAAAATTAAAAATGTATATTTAATTTCTATATAATGTATATAACACCAATGTTATTAAACCTAAACTTTTCAAAAATGCGGTACATATTATCTATCTGTTCTCTTTATCCCTATTAATGGCGCATGTATTTGAATCGTTTCATTTTATCATAACATTCAACTGAAAACTTTTGTTTGTTGTAAAAATCATGGTGAAAGTCAATTTTTCTATTTTGTCGGTTAATTCCCAAGCGTTTCAATCATAAAAAGTTTTTTTTCTCGATTTTTTTTTCTTGGTTGTTGTTATTGCTTTGGTTGTTGTAGAAGTAAACATATACACCCAAAAAAAAATAAAAATAGGAAAACTATATAAAGTAAAAATGTCTCACCCGGGAAAATTTCTAAATAGCTTTTAAAAGAAAGAACAGAAAAAGTTTTCCGGGCCATATTTTTTTTATGCATGAGTGTCGTGATGTATATATGATTGTTACATCAACTTCGTATACTGTTTTATTTTATTTAACTGTATGAATTATGATAAAGACCAGTAATTTTTTTTTTTTTTTTGATGCGCGACATTTATGTATTATGTGTATTTTTTATAGGTATATATAAACAATATTTTTGAATTTATCAATATATTTATATTTAGAGACTTTTCAAATCGATTTTTGAGAGCAGAGAGATTTATCGCAGTTAGATAATATGGATAAATTATCGCTTTGACATATAAATTGCAGGGTGAAACATATAGAGTATCAAATAAATTATTTATACCTGAAACAACAGAAAAAAAAAACAATATTATATATGTATGTGATATATATTTTGTTGTTGTTGTTTCTGTTGTCATCTTTTACAAAATGTTATATATATTTATATATTGATTACATGTACTCGATTTGATGGATATATCATACATAAATATTATGCATGACAAAATATATTTTCACTGTATAATTTATGACAAGATAAAGATCAGGCAAAACATATTTTTCAATAGCCATTAATTAACATTTAAGTATTTATTTTTTTTATTCTCCCTTAAAATAAATGTACGTAGAACATTGTTTGTTTAGGAAGGGAAATAATTAATTACTTGCGTAGAAAATGTTTTCAATCTTCGATATAATATCACGTTTAATTTAAGTATTTCCATTTTCTTTCTTTCCTTTATGCTTCGTTGTGTGTGTGTGTGTGTGTGTGTGTGTGTTTGTTTTTTTTTTTAACGACAGATGTGTTGTAATGTAATGATGGACATTTACATTTTTTATGTAATTTTCTTTGGCTTATATTCCATTCAATGTACAAACATAGTTAAATCGAAAACAAATAAATTTTATTTGCTATCATTTGTATGGCCATAAAACTCTTCTTCAATTTAATGACATCTATATTATTTGAAAAGAAGAGTGTAATGGTACAATATGGTTATAAGGTAGATAGGATACAACTACCTATCTATAAACAGGAAAATTGTAAAATATACATTTTGGTAGAGAATAAAAATTCTCTACCCCCCAATGATACCTCCCACTTAATACTAAAAAACAATTTCAATAAAACTTTAATCAATGAGCTGGAAAACATTATTCTATACACACTAGAATATTGTGAGGAAAATGTTATTTTTGGGGAGAGGAAAGTACGATGAAATTGCATATCAATAAAATAAATTCGTTTTGAATTTTGTTTTAAAAATGAACTGTTTGAAAGAGTGAGCTGGAAAACAAAATAATATATATACGAGTATATAAAAAAAAAATACATAATAAGATAAAATAAAATCGATGGGAAAAGGTGTGTAATTGAAATATTTAAAAGTTCAATAAAAATATTTGTATTTATATGTTTTCGGTACTAATAAAGGTGCTACATATTTGTTCAAAGTTGGAAAATTAAATTTTACATACCTGAAATATTGATGAGATGCGGGCGTTAGGAATTTTAAGCTTGTGTATTTGTATGTAATTTAAAAGTTTATGCCAGTTTCAGGAGTAATTTTATATATCTTTTCTTTGACAATTTTTCTGAACAAATAAAACTTTTAAGATATTTAAGACCAAGATCTTAATTCTTTAAAAGTTTTCAAGAAATTTTTGTATTTTATTTAAATTTATTCTGCATAAAATGCTTGATTCTTTATACCGAAATTAAAATTAAAAACCTCTCCAAGTTATAAATCCATTTATTTATATTTTCATTCTTGCAGTTCTTATTCCGTAAAAGTAGAGGAAATTCAAATAAATATAAATAAATAAACAAATAATTGATCTACTGTTAGCCACTTAACTCGTCACTTATAAATGTTTAGTTATCCATTTCAAATAATTTCTTCATTATCCTTGAAATCGACCGTCTTTATTTATATATTTTAATAAAATTGATGTTCTCTAATTTTCCATTAATTTTTTTTTTGTTCTTTCCTTATACCATTTAATTTCTAGCCAATCTAGCATAAGTAACCAAAAATATACTGACGCTTACATAGTGATAGCAAGCACTTTCTTCTTTCATTTATCGAATGTAAACACCTAATCAAGTCCTTATTTCCAGGCGAGTGGTATGTGCCTTGTTATAAATTGGCATATTATTCTTAGAAACGCTTTATTCTCTCTATATGTATTATACATAGATAATCATAGGATTGCTTTTATTTATATACATATTTATTATATACTATCTATAATATTTTATATATTCGACGTAAATAATATATGTAATGTAGCCTTAACATTTATTTATCCATCTTCATATCTTTATGGGGTTTATTTGAAATCCGATCGCTATTAAGAAAAACTGTGTACCATTTCCTTTTTATTTTCATGGTATTTTTCCGTTTTAGTTATTTGTTGAGGCTATTTCACAATATATTGTGTGTACTTAAAAATAAATATTAACCTATAAAAATAAACTGTTGAGAGTTACAGAAACAAAAAATAAAAAAAAATTGAATAAACTTTGGAGTTAAAACCGTTGCTTTTTCAATGCCTGAAAAGAGTTCTTTTCCATTTATCAATACATATCAAATAAAATTTATCAAAATGTTTTTCTGATACAAACTTTCATTCCATTTAATTCATAATATTTTTAAATTTTAATATTTAATATATGCTTTATAAAATCGTTTTGGGAACTGTAAGAACCATCAACTTTAAAAGAAGAGGTTGTGGAAAGAAGAAAACAGATTTTAAACATTTAATAAATAAACTGAGAAGGAAAAAATATTGTCGAAATTAAATACACAAATGGTGCAATAATTTTTCTTTATCCGTTTTGTGTGAACTTTATAATGAGTTTAGTAATTATAATTTAAATTTAATGTTATCGTATATTTACTCGACACCCAAATTCGGTGGCGATAAAAATTTGACCTAACCTTTCACAAGACAGATACTTATTCTCTTACACCGTTTTTCTTCGCTTATTCATCCTATACAAACAAAAGCCATATGTTACCAAATTCCGTCGGCATAAAATTATTGAGTTCGAAATTATTTTCCATGCCAATACTTTCTGTACAAACGCAACACGCAAGTAAGAAAGAAAAAAAAAACACAAAGTTATATTCCCCAAAATCGGTGTTATTAATTTTGAATGTTGCTTCTTAATAATATATTACTTGCTTTAACGTTACCGGCATATAAGATGATTATAACCATATTTATGAAGAAACTTTTTCCCATTTTTCTTTTCTTCGTTTGGCACTGTATTTATTACTACGAAATTAGATTTAAGTATACTCAAATTTTCCGCAACATTTTCTCACATTTACCATCACACATGACCAAACTTCTTTCATTTTTGTGTTTTTGCCTTTATTGTTTCAAATACAGAAACTCCCCTCTCCCACCTTAAAATACATCATTTCACAATCTGTGTGTAACCCGTAGTGTAACACAACAAAATGTTAAAAGAAAATAAAAAAAAAAACAAAAAAAAAAAACCAAGTAAAAAAGGCAAAGCAAGGGCTTTATTATTATATCCTCATTGAATTTTTTCCGCTCATTTGTACTTTTTTCTGTTACTTTAGGTTTGGGTACGGAAAAATTTATGCATAAAAAAGTGTAGACGAGAAAATGAAAATCGTAAAAAAAGAAAGGTAAATTTGTTTTTGTTTGGGATGTCGTTTTAATTATTTTTCTGTTGTTCAAATGGATGCAATTTAAAACTCGTATTTATGAACTGAAGATTTAAAAATGTATGGGTGTTCCGTTCGTTTTCTCATTAATAAGATTATAGTAAATTTTATCTTAAATTAGCGAAATTAATTAATTTAAATTGCAAAGTTTTTTATTTATAATTCATATCAAATAACTATCATCATATTTAATATAATTCAAAACAATTTAAGAAGACACCAAACAACCATTTACTATTTTCCCGTATAATAAAATTAAAATTGTTTAAACTTTAAAGTTTAAAGTATAATTTTGGCTGTGTGTCGGTTGTAAAACTTCCTGTGTTTTACACACCAAATAAGATCCAATTAAATGTATAAAAAGAAAATGGTTATATTGCGCTAAGCGGAAATTAGCTTCTTAAATGAATGAATAAAATTTATGAATTGATAAAGTGGGATAACGAGTAGTTATAACAAGTAGTATTTACACTTTGAAAAATATAGTTTCAAGTGAATAACATAAATATAAGATAATCAGTTCCATTTAGTTTTTACTTTTAAATAAAATTAGATGCATTTCAAATATAAGCACATTCAACATTTTGTATAATAGTTTTTTAAGTTCTTTTAATTATTTTAATGAAACTGAAAAGTGTATATTTTTTTTTTAACAATATATAAAATGCAAACCACTCAAAGCCGCTCTTTTATCTTTCAATATTTCTTTTATATCCATTTAATTAAACGCATCGTTTACTTTATTTCACTAAATTTTTAGTTAAGTACACATAAAACTACTAATAATAATAGCTGTTAAAATATGCTATATATGCTCTCTAATTTTATTACTTAATATAACAAGCTCTTTAAATTTATTGCAATTTCATAGAATTCATAATGTTTCAAAAAGTTTTTAAAATAAAATAGCTTTTAAAATCTACTTCGTATTTTAAGTTTCAATATTAATATTTTTTTCTAAAGGCTATTAATTTTCCTCCCACAAAGAGAAATTTATTTTCTATACATATGTATAATAATATATTGGATGATATATATTCATAGTATTCTACAGCGTCTTATTTGTTTTTTTTTTATAAAAAAGTTCAGTTTAAAATTTAAAAAAAAAGAACTCTTGTACATTTTTCTTCAGTTTCTATCATTTTTTTTTCTTTTCCAGTTTTTAAAGTACAACGGATATTACTTATAGAAAATTGAATGTTGAACTTTTTTTTTTATATTTGAAATGCAAATATGATAATCTATTTATGTTGGTATATTATTTCAATATTTATTACATCAATTCTATTATACTGAAAAGCGTAAAATTTTAGCAAAAGGTACTATCACTGTTTATGAGGCAATAACACGTATTATATATAAAAGAAAAAAAGAATAGAAAAAACATGTTTTAACGATGTTAACTAGATGACACAATTTTAATGACGAAAAATAATTTCTATCACATAATTTAAAAAATCCAATTTATAAATATTTATTAAAGCTCATCGGCGTTTATTCTATATATTCTAACGGAATGAAATGAAGTCTAAGAAAAAATTTCATTTTTTGTTTTAATATCCAAACGAAATTTGAATATCATGGTCTTTATTTAACAAAAAAAAAATAAAAAATAATATTAATATATATTTATATATTTTAACATAATTTATATTTAACTATGATAATGATGTGGTAAAAGTTTTAAATTATATACCAACAAGTTTCAAGTTTTTCTACATCAAATTTCGTGCATATGAAATAAATATGTGATTTTTTTCCCGTTGGTATGAGATTTGCGATGGATAACTAGACAAAATTTTCTTCCATTTTTTTGTTGTTTTTTTTTCTTTAAAAAATAACTTTAAAAAATATTATCAATGGAAGTGACTTTATTTTATTGGTGTAAATATTTGTGAATTTATGAATTTTTTTGTTAACGGTTGATAAATTGAAATTATACAATTGTTGCTGTGGCGATTAATTGATATAATAACATTGTGGTCAACTTGAGAAAATGTGTGCTTGGTAAATATTTGTAGGTATTAATTGATTTATTTTGACGTTGAGTCATTTGAATATAACAAAAATAATTTGGCTTAAAATTCAAAACATATATATGTATTAGGAATATATACATTTTTGTATTCTACTTTTTTCTGTCTATTTTCGAAATGAAAGGGAAAAACTTTACCATAAATATATTAATTGTTACTGAATAAACATTTATTTTACTTGTGTGATTTATTTATTATAAAAAGATGCAATACCCGAGCCTCAATAATGTAATATTATCGCAATTGGATTTAGTTTTCGTTTGTGGACAATTCCAATTTGTAACTGTTGTTTAAGTAAATAATAATATATCAAACACACTAAAATATATTTATAGCATTCCTATTTTACATGCAAAATGTTTCAATTTATTTTGTTTTAAATGCCAATGGAATGGAATTAGTTTAGTGTTGGGGAAGTGCCAGCGATTTTACCATTTTAACGGTAGAAAATGTAATTGATGTTATACGATTTTATGGTCTTAAAGTATATATTGCGCAATGCAGTCAGTTTGTTAATCGAAATTCAGATGCATTTTATATGCATCTGGTCTACTCTCGTCCTTCTTACATAACAAACATGAACATATTATTATATTTTATTTATGTTAGTTATGAGTGTGTATAGCCTATAACATTTAGAGCTTTATATAGAGGAAAATTGTGTCACTTATGTCGTTTAAACGGTTTATGCCATTTGGAATGCCAAAATTTTTCCATTTCTTGCCTTCAATTTTTTTATTCCATGAACGAAAATACCATAACTTCATGTACAAATTGGAGTACTGATTTCTCTTTTTATTTTAATTCTGTACAAAATTTGCAGTAAAAATGTAATGAATGTATATAAGTATATGCATTGAAAATAATTTACGACAATTCATTTTTGCAATGCAAGCCCGACTATGAATGTATGAATTAAATTAATAATAATTTTTTAGTTCTAAAGTTTATTTGCGGGAATTGCTAAAGTATAATTTCAGTAAAAATAAATTATAAGAATCAAAACCTTCAGATCATCATATATATATTTCGGTGAACTTATGTTCTATCAGTAATAAAGAATCAATTATTAATAATATAGTTTTAAAGCTGGATGTCTAGTATTTTTCCATTATAGAATTGAAAAAAAAATTATTTGTTACTCATCGCCTCCATCTTATTATGAAATTTATTCTATAATTTCTTTGTTAAATACATTTATGTGTTCTCTCAAAGTGTATTTCATACAATCTTAATTTCTTAACCTAAATAACTTTCTTTTGTATTATAATTCTCCCGAGTTTTTTTTATTTCTGATTATTAAATCAGCACATTCTGTTGATGATATGCAAGCATTTCATCAACAATGACGTTTATTATTTCCTTATTGTTACCTTACAAACCATACAAAAGAATTAAACTGCTTTATAATTAAATTCAAAATTTCGAACTAACAAAAAGTAATGCTACTACCATACCATCAATATCAATCAATATTAAAGCTAAAATCAATTTTAATAAAAAAAAATTCTCCATAGACTGTCAGTGAATATATTGAAATCAATTTTTCATCTTTACTAATCCATTCTTAATATTTATGAACGGAAAGTTGTCGCGTCGTCTATTATATGAAATATGCAAGTAGATTATATCGTGATATCGGTACCTGATACATTCTATCGTATATTCATTATAAAGAAACTGTATTAGATACTGTCGCTGATAAATCTTCAACAAAATATTTATAGTATGTATGTATTTCACAGATACACAATGTAATCTGTGTACTACCATGATTTTAATATATTTCATGCATTGCTTGAATATATTTATTTTATGATTCATACAGAAAAATATTGAAAGCGATAAATAGATTTTAAATTGATGTTATTGAGTTTCGCTTTGGCTTGATTGTAAGCTTCCTAAAACTCATGTAGATTAACGAAATTGAATTGACCTGTTTTCATTTTTATTTTCTTCTATTATTTACTGTAGGTAACACCAGCTACATATATCATGTTGATGCAAGTTATGATTATAACGTATAGAACAGGTATTAAACTGTCTAGTATCGATATGATAATGTGTATTTTGCATAAATGTCTAATTCAGAGCATTCAATCGAATAAAAATTTATGCAAAGTCCTGATACATTTCAAAAAATGTAATGTTCAACTTTTAGTAGGTAAACTACGAGGGCTACAAAAAAAAAATAACGATGTTTGTTTATAAATTGATGAAGAATAAAAACAAAATAAATGAAAGAAAAAGAACCGAATAATATTAATTATAAAAAATTGTTTGTTTTATATACCGATAAAATATTTCAAAGATATCAAAAGGATGGTATGCTAAGAGGAAATTTCTCTATCTACATTTATATACCTATGTTGAATTCATTGTGAGCATAGTCAATATTATTTTATCATAAAATAACTTGGAATCATCTCAGATAGAAGTGAGTTTTTTTTTTATATAGAAATACCTACACTTCAACATCTCAACAAAACCATAATATTAATTATTTACTAGATACGTGATATGTATTATCTAATTGAATATAATATATGCAATATAGAATAGAATAATACATTGAATGTGCCCATATAATAATAATAATTAATTGGTATTTTGTGTGTCTTATTTCCACTTACTGGTTTCACTTGTCTACTGCTTCATTTCAAGAAAATATTTGTTAATTGTGAAATTGTGCATTTTTATAGTTGGCAAATGCATTTAAAATTATAATAAAAAATATAGTTTATATTTAACGGCTGCTTAAACCAATCCAATAAAATTTCAAAACTATTAAATATGATTTAATAGAGGTGTTCAACATTTTTGATTTTCATATTATTATCAATTAAAAGAACAATTTTTGATTGAAAATGAAATTACTTGAATTTTGAACCAATTAAACAGTCCAAGTGTGGAAATTAATTTATAATTTTCTTTATGATAATTAAATAAATAGCAAAATTGGATATTAGTTATTTCATTAATATTTAAATCATTTATTTGGAAACTCACTTATTTGTTTTAATACGCTATAATATTATGTCAACATTTGGTTAATTTATACGCAATATAAATATTTCGAATGAACAAAATGCATACTATATATATCCCACGCCCACGCCTATTGATTATTTGACCGAAAATGAACGATATCACCTAATTAACATATTAATTAAATATCAATGCGCACGTATGCATTTTCACGTGTCACTGCATTACACAATAAATAAAACAAAACTAGAATTGGTAAACAGAACACACACATACAAAAGTTATACAGCATATAAATCTATACTGATAGATTTTCGGGATTATAGTACAAGCCTTATAATCTCTACAATTTATTTATAAATATAAATTATATAATTTATATACACTATATATTTGGTGACCTATTGAATTAAATTATCAAATCAAGCCAAGCCAATATTATAGAATTAGACATAAATTTAACTAATGTGTAAATTAGATGACAGATTTTTATTTAAACATTTATTAAAAGAAAGAAAAAAAATCATTCGCTGGAAAGTTTGCTAAAGAAAAAATATGCACTTGTTTCAATATTATATTGTATTTCAAGTATATGGCGAAAATTCGAAAAAAGAAGGATAGGAAATATTCGAAAAGATTTCTTTATACTTTTCTTTGTGTTTTGAGATGCAGCAAGGCATATATATAAATATGACAATATGTAGCGATGTAGCGCATCCATTTTCCATTACTATTTCTAGGGAGCTATTTTTTTTTTCTGTTCTTTTTGCCTTGTTAATCTTAAGTTTAAATTTTAAACATTTACCTACAGGACGACACTGTAGCTGTATATAAAATTGGCAATGATTTATTTGTATAATGACGAAAGCACAATAGAATAACTTTACGAATTTTAAAAATCTTGAATATAAAACTTGAAAGATAAAATGGTATCCATTTTTCGATTTAAAATTTTAATTTTTTATGAATATTAAAAAAAGTTATAAATGAAAATATATTTTTAATAGTTTTTCTTAGTAATGTAAGTCTTTTTTGTCAATTTAAGATTTAATTAAGTCAAATCAATTTTATATTTGTATAAAAAAAAATGTTTTTCATTATTTACCGCCAAAAAGAAAAATCTCAATAAAACATCCTGCAAGAACAATAAAACAATTGTCATAAGATTACCATTTTAAATCTTCTAATTGAGCTAAGACTACGAACAATAATAAATAGTCGGAAAATTCAAAATGGCAAATAATTAAAATGGGACAAAAAAAAATTATTATTGCGGGTTTTGCAGATATAAATTGCTTAGCATAATATTGCTAAGTAAACTTTAGGATCAGAATTATTTTAAATTAAAGAATTGTTAGCGTTAGGTGTATCATTGCAATGGAGTAAGGCAAATGAATAAAATACAAAAGACACTAACAACAACAACAAAATTGAACAAAGAAAAGAAAAGGTTTTTGGGAAGTTGCAAGAAAAAAAATAAGATAAATTAACAAACTTTTTCAATAACATTTTTAAACATTGTAACATTTATCTTAAATACGCACAGAATTTTTTGTGATACGATTCCATTGTAATAGGTGGTAAAAATAAATTCGATGGTGCGATAATAAATGTACTTGAATTATTTTTATTTGATATTTTATTTCTTTATTAAAGCATAATTTAAAGTTTTAGGTTCAGTGAGTTTGATTCATATATTTCTGTCTATGAGCAACAATTTAAATAATTTAATAAATTTGAATTCATTTGAATTACTTAACTTTTCTCTTTACTTCACATGATATTTAGATAATATTTATTCGGCTAGTTAAGAGATTTTACGAATAAACTACGATAATCCTTATTTAATAAGCTTTTATGTTTTAACTTTCTAATTTAAATATTTATCTAGTTTATCACATTGTTTTTGAGACCATTAATATAAAATATTTACTTAAAACTACTATAGAAGTTTTTTTTTGTTTTTTGTTTTTTGTTTTTGGTATTTTTTTATATTATTGTTTTCATATATAGATAGATACTTACTTAGCTTATTCATAATTTATAACTTCATAAATAAAATGTTTATAAATCTAACTTGTATATAATAAGTACCTATCTAACAATACATAACAATAAACAAAACTTTAAATTCATTTCGTTGCTATAAATTTTCACACAATATTTATTTAATGTTTGGAAAATTTTCGTTGAAAATTCTTGAAATAAAGCTTTCAAAACCGGTAAAACCTTTTAACTACCATTATATTAGAACAAACATATATAATCTTGTTTGGCAAATTGCTTTATAATATTATCATATATTATTATATACATCCTACTCATCTATCTATCCGTATACCTCCATTCATTCATATAATACATTTATTATAGGTAAGAGCTGCGGTAGGTACATAAATATAAAATATACATTTTGGATTACTTATCTCTTCTGTGGAGGCGCAAATCAAATAATATAATATAATACAATATAATAGAGTTAATGTATAAAAATACGCGATAGCAGCAGCAAAATTGAAAAAAAAAAAAAAATAGAATAAGGCGAAAAAAATACGAAAGAAAATCTTACTAATTTGGGATTTAACATTTATCTACTTACAGATAACCTTTCAGATATACACCTAACCAATGTTTTGACACTCGAATGCCGTACAAATATTCTTTCTTATTATTATATTTATATATATTGTATTTCGTTAGTTAAGTTTATCCATTTTTATTATATGTCTATTATATTAATTATATTATCTGAAAAGTTTCTTTTGAACATAATCTATATTGTGTCAGTTACAAGTACGAGTATATGTGTAGATTGGGTTACTCGTAACCTAGTTGGATGTTATCCAAAAATAAAGCACGTTGAGAAATCGTGACACATAGTAGAAATAAAATTAGGTTTTTGTGGAAATTTCTCTCATCCTCTTGACACAAATAAACATAAATACGACAGAGCTGAGATGTTATTGCACATTGTATTGTGAAGAACTTTTGGTCTTCAGTGGTATATTACAATTACAAATAAACAAAAATATGCATATAAAATATCATCTTCTCCTTATTTTTTCTGTTGTTTTAAAACAAATGAATAACAACATACAATTTAAAACAATGGACAACCTTTCTATACTAATCTTGTTCATTTTAAATAAAATATGGCACAATGCTTCCAGATATCATTTTTTTCATTTACTTTTTTTTTCTGTCAAGCCTGGTAGACGTTCAATTAACTAAATTTAAGATTGCTTTAGATATTTTAATAAAATTCAATAAAAAAAACTTCTATTTTTTAAAAAGTCTAGATTCGTTAAATTTTCTAAAATTCAGTTGAATAAAGTGATAGCGCATTAGTAACGTGCTCTGTGTGTTAAAATGTTATTCTGGACATAATAATTTGTCATTGTCCTACAAATTTGTTATTAATAAATATAATTTATTTGCTTTTGCAATAATTTAAAATTATAAATTTCTGTTAATCACATTTGATTGATACTGATACATTTTTGTTAAATAACTTTAGAGACAAACTGTCTTTTTTAATTTATTTGTTTTTTGTTTTTTTTTTGTTTAGGTTCTAAACTGTTAATCTGTTCACTAAATTATCACACTTTAAATCTCTTCGATTTAAGAACGAACCTACGTCTAAAAATATTATACTAAAAAGTTTTCATCAAACTAATTAAAAATACGATTAAAGTCTTCATTCTCATATACAACGTTCTTAATCACATTCATTGTTGCATGCTTTATAACAGTTTAATACCTACATCCTCCATATATCAACTCAACATTAATACCCATTTATACATAATAATAATAATACCTAGTTTTAAACAAAAAATAATGCGAATAGGAAATCTTGCACAATCCAAATATAAAAATAAACTTATATATATTTTTTTTATAATCCTTCTCTATCCATATTATATCTAAGTGAAAATAAAATTATACATATAATATTTAAAAATAATTTTTAATTTTTATTTTCTCCAATTTTTGTTTATTTTTTTTTGTTAAATTATTCAACATTACTGTCTAACGAGTCAACGCTTACATTTAATATTCATAAGTTTGACAAAAAAAAAGACATTTTATCCCCGAAAATTATCGCGATTATTGTATTTCGAAAGAAAATCTTTAGCTTATCAACGAATCCCACAGGCACATATAAAATTTAACGTCCCTGTCGCTTTATACCGTTTATTTTCCAAAAATTTAAAATGTATACATCTAATACGATTAATATAATGCCAAAGTAGAAGGAAGAATAGAAAATAATGAAGGGCATAATATTAACTTATATAAAAAAATCTTCCAGTTGATAATATTAAGAAAACTGCTTATTAGGTTGTTTAATGTAGATATATTATTATAATATTTTAATATCATATAATCAGATAATAATTGGTGTATGAATAATGTACATTTATTTTGTGTTAATATTTATAATTTAATATTGGAGTACAATATTAAAAAAGATTGTTTATTGTAGTGTGTCAAGTCATGATTAACTTAATCATGCGATTGTATATATTATTGTATATAGAAATACTAACTTTTTATATAAATATTGATATAAACAAAATTGAATATTTTATTAGGTGGGAAAATGCAGTCATTAAGATTAGACGTTCAATAAGAATGTTTAACTGCTTATTATTATTTATAATTCTTTTAATTATTTTTGTATCTTTGTACTTACATAGTTCACGATCCTATTACACTTTGTAACTTTTTTTATGAGTTTTTATTAGGAATTTAACTCAATTTTTTGTTATAGATTAATTCTAAGCATGTACTTACATATTAAATGCTTATTGGAAACTTTAAATTGATTTATTTTCTTGGAAAAACCATAAAAATGTTATCATATTTTCATATTACGATTAAATGTAATGATAATTTTATGGTGTGCAAATTTTTAAAAATATTTAAAATAAAATTTAAAAAAAGATATGTTACATACATATTGCCATTATTTTAACACATTGACACCTACTCGTATCTCCATTATAACGAATTTGCTATTATAATTATGTTCCCGAGGCCTGCACATATCGTACCAAACTTTTCATTTTCCGGTCGAAAAGTTAGCCATATTAAAAATAACGATTTGACTATGACATTAGCAGCATATACTAATTAATAAATGTATGTGTGTGTGATCTGTGAATTAGCGCAATAAATTTGTAAATTTGCGTTGTTGTTTTTTTTTTTTTAATTTGCTCATATCGTTGTAGCCACAAGGTGGCTCATATACGCAAACGCAATTTATTTGCATACCAAATGAATGAAATGATCTAAAAAAAAATATATTCCAACTCTAACTATGTATATTTGGTGTTGTAGGTTGTAGTACATTCATTTGAAATTCATGAAATAATTTTCATGTGAAATGAAATTGCGTATTTTGTTCGACCATGACGAACGCGGCTCTGTATGCTTGTATAAACCGTATATAAATATATGGCCGTGGCTGAGTTCATAAATATAATAATAATATTAGCTTTATATATGATTCTTTTGTTAATTTAGTTGTTAGATTTAAAAAGTTGTCACTGTTTCTATTTTGAGTTTTATCACAATTTCCTATTTAAAATTCTGGCATTTAAATTTATTTTCATTTTGGTTCGAAAGTATAAGTTATTTCGTTTAAACATTTTATTTTTTAAAAAAAACATCTGAAAAAAAACGAACTAAATGCAATAATTTGTAAAAATCATCGGATTTGAGAAACTGAACCATTAAATATTTAGCAATAATACCATTAAATGAAATGTTATACATGATCAAATATTAATAAAATATATTCAATTGAAATTCTTCAAACGGATCAACTTCTTTTCATTTAAATGAAATAAAGAAAGCAAATAAAGAACATAATAGCTGAAAACTATTTTAATTGATGCGAATCTAATTGCAAAAATAAAGTATTTGCCGAAGCAACGTAAAAAAAGTCCTAAATATAAAATAACCATAAAATAATGGGGAACCGGTCGAGGTGGCGGCAATTTTATAGGAAATGTGTATAAATGTATCAGCTGGCATATTTCCCATAAGTGCCATTTCCTTATAATAATAATTAGGCAAGGAAAAAAAATGTTTTCTTTTTCAACACAGTATTATTACATTTCCGTCCATTTACCTCTGTGGTAAATATACCACAAATATTTATTATATCACAATGGATATCCGTGAATATTTTCGATTATATTTGATAAATTTTAAACTATAGGAAATAAAAATATAGTTAGATTTTTTATTCACTATAACGTTTCCACATATATAACTTTTAGATTAAAAATCGCTTTTTATGGAAATTTTTGTGCGGATGTGAAGGATGTCCGCCATAATCAGCCATTACCTTGTTTACAATATTTTGCATTAAAATAGATTCTTAATCCAAAAGTCATAGTTGTAAAGATTATAAACTATATTTTTATTTTCAACTGTTTAAAATGTATAAACAAAATTTATCGCGATTATCTATGCAAGCCCTCTGAAAATATATTGATATTATTAAAACATTACTTATTGAAAATATTTTGTATCAATGAGCTGCAATTACCTGTAATTTCAAATTAAAAATCACCTATTTACTATAGTTTATTTTAAGACACTAATAACTTAATATTAAAAGTAAAAAGCTACCGTTTATTCGTACTTCAAATAGTTCTATAATTGCAAATTTGCAAATAGAAAATCGTGATTTAATTTAATTTTAATGAAGTGGATTAAAAATGGTAAAACATTATTTAATTAAACATTTTATGCTTATTTCTTGTTATGAAGATGTTATGAAGAGTAAATCTTTTAATAAAAAATCATCCAATTAAAATTTAAAAAAAAAAAAATCAAACTTTACTTAAATTTTATATCACAGAAAGTAGTGTCTAATGAAGATAAGAGGTAAATACTTTCAGTTCGGCGAGAATTATTAACTTCGTAAATATGATATTGGTTTATTTTTGTGCTGTACAGGCTTTTAAAAGTGTATTACTTTCAACATCAATTTGAATATATTCAATTTAATGTTAAATATTATTTATAAAAATGTGTGTTTTTATAGAATAGTCTATTACAACAGTTAGAATAATATATATTATTGAATTTATTTAGTAAATTGAAAACGTATAGTTATAATTTATAGATTTAATTCCCAGACAGTATTTCTAGATAATACATTGTACACAAACGCACACACCATTCACTCAAATTTAATCTGAGCTAATATTCTATTCAAACCATAAATGGGATTCATTCATTTCCGTACTTATGATAATTAGATAGAATTGAATTGGTTTATATAAAATTGGTTATAATTCACAGCATAAATCCTACTATGTATATTATTATTTCAATATTTCAAGGCCTCATAATAAAGCTAAATAAAAAATAAAAAATAAATTATACGTATCGATATATATACGGTTGATGAAAAGAAAATTGATTTTATTATATAATATCGGTACAGTTAGGGTACTTCGGGGTATCTATATAAACCTTCTTCCTCAAATAATATAATACCGTCGCTATATATGTGGCGTTCATCTTTTAATAGGAGAGGGCTTTTATATGAAGAAGGTATTAGAGGGTAAATATTTCACAAACGAAGGAAAAGCGTGAAAGATAATTAAAAAAAATTAATAACAATAATAATAATAAAAAGAAATAAGGAAAAAATCTTGTAGAAAATTACTCATTACATAATTTTCATGAAAATGAATATTATCAACCTATACTACATACATACAGAGTTACAGTTCTTCCACAGTACAACATATAGTATAAATACTAACTTATTACTTACTTTCTTTCTAAAAACAAAAAAAAAAATCTCTATATTTTATCTCCGATATGATGGTGATGATGTTGCGTCGAGACATTTGAAAATCATGGGCTTTTCTCCTTTACCTTATTGCTTATGTTCGCCTTCATAATAAATTCTGAAGACATGAATATTGTGTTCTTTCGGTTGACAATGTATTGTGTACATGTAAGACAACCGTTATTTGTGCCTTGAATAATGAAAAGCAAAATGCTTCCTCCATAATATTCGTATAGCTATATATTAACGAGTTTTCAGTACATCTCCTTGTACCGAGCATTAAATGATATATATTTTACAATATTACCTTACCATACAATCATATGTCTACCTTCAAAACCATACCAAAAAATCCATATTATATAAATGCATAGTAGTAAAGATGTTGATGATTATGGTGGTGGATGCTATTATAATGATGTTTTCTATTTTACAGAAAGATTTAAAATGAAATGATGAAAAGCATTTTCTTTGTTTCAGATTGAATTTTGATTTAGTACCTTAATATAATATGATGTCAACTAAATTTTCATTTACTGTGAAATTTATCATACAGATAATGCTGTTAATTCTTTCTTTATATGTTATAAGAAGTTTTAGGGAAATTAAATGTGACAGTGGACTTTAATATTTAACACTTTAATATCCAATCAATTTCTTTCGTTTCAAAGCTTATTGCTTGTTCATTTAATTATTTATAAGTATAATCTTCTTATATTAATTAAAATGAAACTTTCGGATTGCAAAATACTATATTTATCTGTTTCATATTAATTAGTCCTTCGTTTATAACTTTGTGTCTGTATTTAATATCAGTATAATTAAAATATATCCGCAGGTCAAATGAAATATACCAACTGTGATTCAATTGATCCAAATTTTTATTAACTCTTCTTCACCACTAATTACAGTCATAGCATATTCGTAAAGCTTTAGTACGAATATTTAAAGTTAATTGCAAACATATTTGGTACACATGAATATTCACACTATTTTATTATCTTAATATCATTTATTGATAATCTAATATTTTAATTTTAAATTCATTACAACACATTTCAGCTTAGCTGTATAGCATGGTTTAGTCTTATGATGTTACATTTTGGGGTGAAACTATTTACTGTAACTCTTCTTAAGAACATTACGAGTTAAAAGCTTATATGCATCACACACAGACACAACACATGATTATTATTAACTAACTTGCTCTTTGGACGACATGAATATAATAAAGTTCACTAATTTGTTCCAAATTTCGTTTATATATATATAGTTTAGGTAGTAAAATGGAAAATATGACATATAATATATTCATTTTCTCATTCTCGGTAATATACATTTAATTGGATAATGAAAAATCGAAGTATATCTACGACGGTTACTATATTTCATAAGGTACGTACATGTGTACGTACTTTTAATTTGAATGATTTAGAAAAAGAATATTTCGAATTTAATTGGCTGTTATGGTAACATGTAATATAATCAAGTGAAACCAAAACAAAAACGAAAGAAATTAGTATACATTTTTCTATTGGCTGTTTTAACGTAACTTTTTTTTCTTTTAAATCAATAATAATTCAACATTAAATGCTTACTTCCAATTTTAAAATTAATTTTAAATTGAACAAATTAGTTGAAATAAATATGTGTAAAATAATACAACATCATACTTTTAATTTGGTTCGTTCCAAATTTATATTCAATTTTTGCAATAGGGGGAAAAAAACAGGAAAATTAAAATATTTCAATTTTCAACACAGCGAACATAGCTGGAAGCATTTTGATTGTAAAACAAAAAAAAAAAAATCTGTTGGTTTTTTTTTGCCTTAATTAAAATCTTAATTGGCTTTTAATTTGAAAAAAAAAAAAAAAAAAAAATTTATAATAATATATAGTATAAATATTGTTTTCTGAGTACTCTTTCAAATATTTATTAATTATCAATTAAGTTATTATCCTAATTTTATAGGAAAGAGCGGCACGATAAATGTGCATAAAAAAATATCTTTTTAAAAAATAATTCTTCTTAAATGAGTTTATAATAACATAATACATATAAGCGCATTGTATAAAAATGATCAATTTTGATATGCCAATAAAAATATTTTTATTTATTTGTAGTTCAAATAATTCTTCTATTAGTATAAATTCAAATAACGTTAACAACTTAATTCAAAAAAAAAACCAATTATGTTTTAATTTTGATATTTACATGAAACCAATATCAATATTGAATTACAAAAAAATAAATATATTTATATAATTATATATATATAAAGAATACAAATATGAATATTTGAACTATTTTTGATTGCTATGTATAAAAGCTACCTAAATCAAAATTTCTACATAGCTCTTGCGCTATAATAAACTTAAACTTCATATAGTAAGTAAGCAGTACAAATTTATTGTAGGCAGTACAGAAAAATTGACGATACAATATTAACACTTCACTAAAGAATTAGGTTACCTATATCTATATGAATGCTGTATAGGAAAATATAGAAACTCGTTTAGATAAAAAATAGATAAATAAAAAGTGGAAAAAAATAATATGTGTGAGAAATATAACTCAATTTTTACAATTTATATAAAATCAATACATATAACAAAACACTGTAATGGTGTAGTAAAATAAAGTTATACAGTATCTCTCGTCTACCAGTATATACCATTTACAATCGGATAGAAATACATTTCAGAGACCATCAGCCTATTTACAAACATGTAACTATTCACTTCAATAGAACCATGATAACATACGAGTAATATATGTAACTACAATGAATGTACAAATAAAAAGCATATTGACTTGATATCGACAACGTATATTATAGAATGCGAAATCTATATGGATGGATATATTATTATATCTTTCATTCTGTGCATCGTAGCATCTTATATATTCGATTTTTCATTTAGGTTCACTATTATATTCAACAATAAATGTACAATACGTAAAACTGAGACACCATCAAATGAGATGTAAAAAAAAAAAACGAAAGAAAAAAAAATAATAATAAATATAGGTATATTATATATACACAAATCAGATAAAAAATTCCCACAAAAATATATCATGAATTTTATAGTTTGATAAGAAGATTGTATATTTTTCTTTTTCTTATGTACTTGTGTACACAACATTGATTTCGATATGTGCAGAATATTTGTTTTCATAAATTATTCTATTGGAAAAAAAAAGCCCGAGAAAGTTTTTTTTTTCTTTTTTTTGGCTCTTTTTCGTTTATTTAAATATGTATATTTATTTTTGATTTTATTTTGTTGAACTGTTGTGCTAGAAACTCTATCAGGTAATGGTTGAATAAATGTATACATGGAAAATAAAATTTATATATTTTTTATGACATTTACTTACTTTTGGCAATTTCAAATTGAAGTGAGTTTGATTTAAATTTTGATTTCATTGTAATAATAAAGTATATTGAATAGATTTAAGTTTTCTAAATCAAAAAAACCCCCAACGAGAAAAAATGACAAAAAATATAATAAATGCATTTAAATTTAATATCAAATTTAAATATAATATTAAAAAAGTTATGAAACATATAGAGAAATATATTGCGATATCACATGTGATCTGGTACTTTGACTTACAATAAATCTTGATTATGTCTAGATATATTTGGGTTAAATAAGAAAAGTTTTGAAATTTGGCTCATGAAAATTATACGTCGTTTCCAAGTTGAATTGTGGATGAAGCAAAGAGATTAATAAAAAAAAAACAAATATATGAAACATCTGCAAATATAAAGTTAATATTTAATATTTTTTTTTTTTTGTAAGATGTCAAAAACAAGCGAAAATAAAACAGAATCTATAAAATAGGGTAGGTATATCAATATTATGTTTTCTTTGATGACAAAAACAGTTATACATAAATATTTATGTATATTGATTTTATAAAAAGATAATAATGTTTGGCGTTAATAATAAGGATCGCAATCGCTATTTCGAACGATTTATTGTATCATGAATGGCTTCGATTAGTGATTCCTAATCACAATTCATAATGTCTAAAGCTCTTAAAATTGCTGCATCCACATTTTATGCAGTAATCATAGCTTTAAGGCACACAAATTCAGTCGATATAAACTTTTTCGAGTTCTAGTCTCATTTCAACTTTTATAAATTCAGACATTTCAATTTTTATGCGTTGAGAGCTTTTTTTATTGTTCATGTCCGCTATATTTTAACTGTTTAATGTCGAAAAATTCAACTAAAGAATATTTTTTCGATCAAAATAACTCAGATCACTTCATAATTAATGTAAAATATTAAAACAAAGTACATATTGATGGTTAACCCACATTTTATTCTAAAATGATTTTTAATGATGTGAAAAGATGCTGGATGTCATCCTACGTTGACTTCGAAACAGAACTGTCTAATATTTTGTTATTAAACATAATTTCTCCGACAATTTGAAAACTAATTTTCATGCATTAACATAGCAAGCGTATGAAGTTGTTTGTCTCTCCTGAAATTTAAATGTGGGGCCTATTTTCAACTTAAGCCATCGATATGTGATATACAAAATATTTGTGTCTGATTTCCACAAATCTCTAACAATATATGAATCTGATTTAATTAAAAAAATGAGGAAAAAAAACATACAACATAATGCGGAGACCAGAGAATTACACATAATATCCTTGTCGTCGAAATTAATTTATGTTAAAAAGTTGTTCATTTAGCTAGAATAAAATTAACATTTTTTATGTTTAACAATAAAAAAAAGGAAAGAAAAACTGCAAAAAAAGAGGCAAACCATATAAACGCCATTGTGGTATCCATAAAGCCAACAAGGATTACCATGAATTATGTAAATTACTTGTTTTTGTTGATGCCATTTTCCTAAGGAGAGAAAAAATGTTTGGATTATCGCGGTTATGTGGAATGTCACCATTTACAATATAATGCGTAACAATTTAACTATCTAGGGAATCACTGATATAGATCCTCATCCATACCTATTCCTATACAAATGCACCATATCGTAATTGTAAACTTATTATATTTAAAACCATATTAACCTCCCTAGCGAATAAACAGAAAATTTTGCATTAGAAACTCTATCTTTCTCTCTCTTGTGCTGTTCATTTTCTTTTAGTTTCTTCATATATTGCCGCAGTCAAGTTAACCCTCAATAGTAATTGTTCTGTAATGTATAGTGTTAAGTTTAGGTCTATATAGAAATATATTCTATAATATTGAGATTGTAAAACGGGGCTACATTAAATCCAATTATATTCGCTTATATAAGCAAGCCTAACAACCCATTTTCTAGTAATTAATGTCTTGGTTTTAGTTAGAAAATACCTTTTTAGCATTAATCTAATCTCATTCAAAAACAAAAAGGATACAAATAATCAGGCTTTTCATTTTACATGCATACATTATAATTTTATATTGTAATCTTAACCCATCTTTTCATATCCAATCCATACATAAGTATACAATATTACACATATTATATTCAAAAATGGAAAATTTACAAAGATTTCTTCAAAAATAAATATCAGAAAAAAAGCAAAAACGAAATATTTGTAAATTTTATTCAATTATATTGAACTGCATACTTGTATCAAGTGTATTTGAAGCATTTACATTTACAACTCACAGAAAAATCATGTATGAGTATGTGCAATAACTTCATAACTAATTATGGATTTAATAAAAAAGAAAGAAGAACAAAAAAAAAATGAAAAAATGGCAAGGTAAAAATCAGCAATTGCGCAATTGCGCAAACACGTACCTCAATTAGATGAGTTTATCACGTTTTTGTTATGCACATATTATCATATTCGATATCAACTAAATTAATGCACTTATAACTCGTTATGCAAAATATATCAGCACTTGATAGTTTACACATTTACATTAAATGTATACCAGTTACAGTTAAAATAACCTTACTCTGCATTTATAACAATAGCCACCATTTCATGCATATTTCATAATATTTTAATAAATTATTCGCCAAAGGCTATAACATATACCTAAACCTATATATATAAATACGAGTATCTATAGATGTTTATCTGAGTATTATTATTTCTACACTTAAGCTTTTCTGTACATATATAATAATATATTATCTAATATCACAATTTCATAATACATATTATTATTGTGCTTTGGAAATTTTTTCTGTATCCATCTAAACCTATATTTTTTATGAAAAAAAAAAATCCCTTGTTCATAGTTGTACATGTTTCTCCATAAAAAGAAATATAAGTTTAAATATAACTGAGCCGCAACCATTCTTCAGTTACATATATAATAATATAATATAATATAAATATAAAATTTTAAAAGTATATAAACAATAGATCGTGGACGAGAATGAAACCAGAAAATACATTTTTTATTTGTTTCGTATCTTTTTTGTTTTATTTTTTTTTCCTTTTCTTTTTCTATGTTTAGCTATCTATTCCAATGCGTAGTTTAAACAAATACAACTATTTGAGCTTATTCATGAATAAAAACATAAATTATAATAATTGTGTAGCATTAGAATTGAATATATACTTCTAAATCAATTCAAATTTGAGATATTTATCCATAAGCTATGAAAAAAAAAAAAAAAAACATCGATAAAGTTATTTAAATGATAAATAGGAAATACTTATACTATTTGAATTTATTTAAATTTACAGAAATTTCGATGTTCGACCATAAAATAAATTCACTAATAAAAATTGATCATAATATCATTTCTCTTTAATTACATTTACCCATTAATTTTAAACTTTGTGACATAAAATATGTACATTTTAATGAGACACAATCTTTAATTTTGTGATAGTAATAAAAATAGCAGCGGCATCATGTGACTGTAAATTGCAATATAGATTAATTTATAGGTAGTATTAAAGAGGAAATAGCTGTCTTCAATGTAGTTCATCAGTCAGTGTTAGTGCTGCCATGCTATTTCATTATTCATACAAAGTTAATGCAATTTTAAAATTCGCAAATTACAAATAATTTGACCCAGTTTTTCACGTACTGCGGCAGTTAGTATTTATTTAATTTTAAAAATGCAAATATCATTCGATGGATTTTAATTTTTAATTAATTTTGTTCAATTTATTTTTTAGAAAATCTATCTTCGTAAAATTTCAGTGAAAATAAATTAATGTTAATGTATTAATGTTGTCAAAATTTCCATAATTATATTTGAACTTTGCGTAGCAAATTGATTTATAATTTTATATGAAAAAAGTGTTAGCAAAAAACTATGACGATATCAAGGCGACTTGATTAAGTAAAAAAAAGATCATTTCAATGATAAAATTGCTTTCGAGTAGGCTGGACTTTATCGATTTTTATCGAAACTGAATCATTTCTCTGGAAGGTCTTGTTCAAGAGGATCCAAACGTTTGATTTGCGAATCGCATTTTATTTCTCCCTTTATTTAAATGTGAGATATGAGATGAGATGCGTACAAAACTACAAGTGAATTAACTTCAGAAAATTAAATATTTTGTAAACTAAAAATTGTACAGAAAATTATTTATCCATTACTAACTTCCACTTATTTTCGGAAACACATCGAATGGTATTCCAGTCCCCTGCTAGGCTCCCTTGACCCACCTTTACTGCAAATTTTCTTGCTATCAAACATTTACACTAAAACTTTTATTGTGGGGGTGTCAGAGAAAGGTAAACGGTCATCATGAACATCAGATATTTGAGAAAAGAATTGTTTTTAGGACGGTCAGAATTGATAATATTTATTTACATAAATATTGCATAACATAAACAAAACACCATTGGGAATATTTATTTTCTTTAATCAAGTTCAAAATATTGGAATTTTTCTTGTAAATTCACGAAAAAACTACTACACAATAAATGTGCAAAAACATGGCCACGACTTGGCATAACTGAGACAATCGTTGATGGCTATATAAGATAAAATGAGCAAGCAATTAATGGAAAACTTTAAAACTCCGCACATAAGAGATATTTTAGCAAATAAATGATATACAACATTTCTGCATTATTATATGTTTATCAGAGGACACAGCAATACACACTTATCTATAACAAAATTTGCACTGTAAATATACTTACCAGAAATTTAGAGAAATTTTATAAACCAGCATAGCAACAAATATTTTGCCTGCATTAGATTTACGAAAATGTCGATGTTCAATATTATTCAAATTGGAAGAAATTATTTTGGAAGTATAAACGTGACTTTGGCAGTGACACATCTTTAAATTTAAATTGAACGGTTCGTTTGAATACACGTTGAACATTCTGAGCTCCGAGATATGTGTTTTCTATTTTCTGTGGACGTAGGTTACTTAGTTTATGTGTTTTTCATATGAACCAAAATGTAATTTTATCACCCGGGGGGTAAAAGACTTTAGTGTTATAGAAAAAGGTACTACTACATATTATGTACACACATTTATAGCATTAGGGTACTTACACAGGAATGGAGTGCTTATAGAAGCTGTGCATTATTTTCTTAATGTATGCATGTCAAACCTTACCATTTCTTGTAATAAATTTGATTAAAAAATGTCTGGTGTGATTTTTTAAGATGTTGAAAAACTCATCTATGCAACGAAATTCCAGTCAAAATGTACCTACAATATATATGTTTTAAATAATATACATTATACATAGCTTTACTACATTCTTCATATGGAAATGCACTGAAATAAATTTCTTTATATAATCAGCTTAACTTTAAAAGTTATTTTAACTTCGGTTTAATTTCAGTGCTGTTCTACATCAATTAGTAAATTTTTTCATTTTGTGTGTAATATTGCCTCACTAGTTAAATTTGTTGCAATAATAATACTTTACCCACGACAAATTGCATTTATATAGAGGTAATATAAGAGATTATCGCGAAATTCGAGCTAAAGCTTATTTGCGGAATATGAACTTGCAATAAGTTGAATAAAGTTTTAATTCTTTAAATTAGACAAATGTAATGTGTGTAATTAGCATGTTCAATGTTCATTGTTCTTACTGTACGTGAACAAGATTCTGTCATATTATTATTTTTTATAAGATTTAAAAAAATATTTTTACCTTTTTGAATAGGAAAATATAAGCAGTTAATATACATACTTATTTATCCAAAAAATATGATCATCAGCGTAAGCGAAAAACTGAAACGTGAAAAAAACCTTTACAGATATAGGTAGAGGTACCACAAAATATTTAAAAACTCTGAGTAAAAAAAACTAAAACTAACTATGCATTAATTCCTGTTCAGGCTTTTTTCACAAACAAAAAAAAAAAATTTAAACTATAACTATTATAAATGAGAAGATTTAAATTTGCAATAGAAAACTTAAAAAAAATAGAAAATTCTTACCTGAAAACTATGTAAAAGTAGAGTTTTACAACCGCATTGCGCTTTTAAAAGAAAAATTTGTCGAAAATAGTTTTGAAAGTATTACTTATATGAGAAAAAACTTTATACTGAACAAAAATAAATAGTTTAAAATTGTGTTGAGGCAGAACCAGTTAAATTCGCCAATGAAATATTTGATTTATTGTCTTTTATTCTATTTAAAAAAAAAAAAAATAATTATCAAAAAGAATTTTCCCAAGCTGCAATTTTTTTTTTTTATTCTATTCCAACTTATATTACAATTACAATTTAAAAGAAAAATCTTCCTCTGAGCCACTAGATGTATGCATTACTGACCATTTATGCTGATTTATGTTCTTCTGTAAACATAATTGAATTATTTATTATCAAAAAATTTCAAACACACTTTTAGATGCTTACATTTGGTAGATTTTGGTTAGATATAAAATTTTCTCTGCAAATAATCTCAAGAGTAATATCTAGTTCCGGATAAAAATATACGGCAATTTCAAATTTCCCCATTTTAAGTATTTGTGTTTGCATTACTCAATGTTCTTCATACACAGCAATATTTCAAAAAGGAAGAAGAAAAAAACAGAAACGAAAGGCAAAAAGAGAAATAGAAGAAATTTCTCAAACAAATGCAGGATAAATATTGTCTAATACACGTTTGTTTTGTTTTATTCGACTCTACTCATATTTTGAAGTTTTGACTTTGAATAAATGACAAACAAATAAAGAAGGAAAAAGTTAAAATTAAAAAAATGTTTACGTACATAAAATAATAATAATCATAAAACAGAAACTTTATACGAGCTTGCCGATCTATAAGTATGAGTATATATGTATGCTTGCATTTGAATAAATAGATAGAAAAAATGTGTCTGTCATTTTGGCCGGAACGTTTTAGCCGGACTATTTCTACGCATTTAGTGCCTTTTTGTGCCCCTACCCGATTTGGATAAGTTACTGGGGGTTAGACGCAGAGAAAATTTTTAAACGATTTTTCTAGGCTAAAAAATTTAGTTAGATATTTTCAGAAAAATTAAATAAGAGTATTATTCCATATTAAACGAATAGAACTCAATAAAAAAGCTTGAACAGGATCAATTTTCTGATAAATATACAAGTAAAAAATAAGATAAAAATTCTTTTGAATGATAGATAATACGCTATTTGAGTTTTTCTCGTTTCACATTGGCAATGAAATGTGTTTACGTCAAGTAATCTTTCATGTTTACAGTTATTTTATATATATTGAGTTCATTTCTATAAAATGAAATAGTACCGTATTACAACACATGTGTAAGTAAGTATATCAAATTCAATTTGTTATGAAAAAAATATTTCAACAATTTTTTTTTTTTGATAGATAAGTAACATACATTTGAATACAAAACATTTGAAACGTTCATATGTTCAAAATTTGAGAAAAACATACACAGCTAATTTACATCAATCGTTTCGATTTTATAGTTATATTTTATAGGTTATTTTATAGCTAAGAGCTAATGACTGAATTTTGTCACATTTCAAAATAATCTATGTTTAAACGTTAGTGGCAAAAAAAAAACAAATTTATAGATATTATATAATAATTAAGTAGAATAAAAAATAAATGTCTAACAATATCATATAAGTCACATTTACCACAATCAATGAATTTATTATTCGAATATACTGATTTTCTTTGATTTTATGTTAGTTAATGTACATATAATTTCTACTGAATTCAATTTTGCGTTGAATTGTGTTTATTCTACACAATAATTCAATTCTACTTTGAAGTAATAGAGTGCATATAAACTGAATTGCCTACAGCTAATATTTTGATATGTTATTCTCTTTGACTATGATATTAAATTTTGAAACATAACACCATCAAGTATAAATTCAATATATATTTTGGCTTTATTAACAAAATAATACTGTCATCCACCGAATACATATAATACATTTAGTAACAATTGGAAAATATTAGCTTACAGATGCCGGTATTATTCATTAAAATCTATATGAATATTAATGTTTTACAATATAAGTATAGAATTTGTTTATTAATACCAATGCCTAACAGTCAACCAACAAACGCAATGATGCAGTTCAATATTTCACTTTGTATATAATGCATTTTGTTCATTGAGAATTCTCTTCTATTATCGTATTGTATCCGTTACATTAAATCACAATATACAATAGAATAGACCGTTCATATTTAATGCAAAGAGACGACAGATTGACAGAAATGTAGATAGAAATGTTAAATAAATTTTATGTCAAACGTGTAATGCGGTATTATTGTAAAATATCAGACAAACACAAATATACTTGAGCTTTTATGTTTACCTCTCGTATTTGGTTTAATTTATTTTAACATTTAAAAATTAAATTTATACTTATCGAATCGTTGTATCGGTAGGCAAATTCTCTATTAACTGATCTATTAAAGAATTAACTTAATGCACTTTTGTATTATCTTTAGAGAGCAGAAGATATCGAGATAATGTTTTTTTCTTTGGAATTTTTTTAATAAAATGTAATACGTAATGTATTAACATAAATTATTTAAGAAAAAACAATCAAAACTATCACAATACATATAAAATATTATATTTCACCAGATGATTAATGATTTTCGAAAAAAATAATTTAATCATTTTATTTTAAAATCTATTTAATACATAAATCTATGTAAATACCATTGTTCACTGGGGATTTATTTTGCGATATTCTTTGTATGAAATTAATATTCGCTTCAGAGGATGGTGTAACTACATGATAAAGCGTATAACAAATACCATATTTGAATAAATATTAAGTAGTTAGTAATTAGCTATTTAAATTTTTACCTTTGAGCTGTACTGTACTGACACACGTAAAACTTTATGCTTCATTACATCAATATTATAGTAAACATGGTAATAACACAATAAGTGGTTTTTGCACTATTTGTTGTGTTTTGCTAAAGCTTTTCGTAAAACAATAAAAAAATATATATATAAAAAAAAAACCTTTTGTATGGTTTTTATATAGTTGATACAATACAACAAACTATAGCAACAGATCTATATAGTAAAATGTTATGTACAGCATGTTAGCTTGGAAATGGATAAATGTTAGGAGGATTTATGTAATTTATAGTTAGTCGACTTTATTAGAATTCTTCTATTTTTTCCATGTTCGCTAAACTATCAACCGAACAATAGGATTTTTTTCTTTAATTACTTGTAAAAAATTCTGTTACAAATATATTTTGAAGAAAAAAAGTAATAAATTTATTGATGTATTTTAGTATTTATATTGTTGAACAAATCATCGCATCGTATCCCTAGTACGAAAATCGTATCCATTACAATAAGAGTAATTTCGATATATTATCCAGTATGAATATCGCCCTTATTACACACATTTCTGCAGTGTATTGATATTTGTTAGAATATTCTACAAAGGTTTTCAAGTGTTTACATACAGGCATACAATACAGCTCTCGCAATATGTGTTAGCTTTACTTTAAGACATATCCCTCAAAAATGTTTATTACGACATGTATATCATCAGATGAGCGGAATATATAAAGATGTGAACGCTTTTAAGATCATTATTTATTTTTTTTAGTACAAAGCATCAGGTGGTTTTATAACTTTTTTTCGAATAATAATGGATTGGTTTTGGTAAAGTATATAAATATCATATTGTCGATGAAATTGTTTTTATTCTGAAAGATATTTATCTTTGTCAGAGATAAAGTAGATATTTTTTATGCATATATTTAAAAAAAAAAAGAATTAGTTAAAATGTGTAGGTATGGATCCCTGAGTTTCACATTTTGACAAGAGCCTTTTATTTTTGACAAAAATATATTGGAACAAATAAAGTATATTATTTATTACTTAATTTATATTTAATAGCTTAATAATTTTAAATAATTTAATTAGCAATTCTATTCACGATGATATACTTTGTATTATTAGAAGAAAAATTTCATTAGCATTAAAATATTTCTTGTTCATTATTTATAAAATACAGGGTTTTTCATTTAAAACTTCCCAACAATTTATTTATTCAAATATTATAGATGCGTTTATTAGAAAGTACTATGGAGCCATACGTCCATTAAAATAATTGAAGTACTTAAAGTACTGTTATTTGTTACAGCAGTTGTAGGGTTTATTTAAATCAAGGTAAAGCGATGACCATCGATTAAAGGTTTTACGATATATGAGACATGCAGCTAATAATACCATCACCATTTCAAAAATATAGCTCTTTCAGATTTATAGTGCTGTGAATATCTTTCACAACAGCCATAAATCACATTTATTATAAATAAATTAAATTAATTAATTGGAAAATTAAAAATATTTGTGCTTATAATGTGCTTTTTATAAAATATATTTGTACGATTTTATTTTATTTTATTATGTATTATAATTTCTTTTCCATCCGATTATCGTAATAATATTATACCTACTTTATAACTTTGTGTTCAGTTTAAAGTTAAAATTACATTTATTATTATTGCTTTTCTACTATATTTCTATCAATACTTCATTTTAGTTTGAATGGAAAAAGTTAAATTAAAAGGCATGTCTTTCCACAGCTACCTTAACTAAGAACAGTAATAAAATTTGAACCTTCGAAATATATTTCAATGGAATTGTGATTGGATTTTTTTTTTACAACCACTACAAATCTTTTCGATTAAGTAATAAAATATTCAATTATATGTGATATCAATTTTAAGCACATCTGATAAGAAAGAATTTAAAAAAGCAATAAACTAATTTATATTAATTTAAACAATGACATAATGTGTTATCTTCATATTAAATGAATCAATTTTATGCTAATAAAACTATTTTTTCTTTTTTCAGGTACGTACTTTTTAAATATACATATTTTGAAATCGTGAAAAAATTGAGTAAGTATTTAATTTTTGATAAATTCATCATAAAATATATCGATGGCTTAATTTGTAAATAGTTTAACCCACATTTTATATGAAGGTTTTTTGACTATCCTAAACAAAAATTTAAATGTGGATTAACCTATTTTAAAGCTTAGCCATCTCTATGCTGATTAATAATGATTTTCTGAATTATCTCATTAAAATTCTAAATAGTGAATTAATATTTAAAAATATATCTATGCATAAAAAATAAACAATCTTGTTTCATTCAGTTGATTCTATTAAAATAAATTCAGCTACTTTACACGATCAAATAATCATTTATACAAAACCACAAGATAATAGAATAAATCATCATACAATGGGACCTAATATCTATTAGTTTATGATTGTGTTACAGTTAAAGTAATTCGATTATAGACAAAAAAGACCAAATCTTTAATAACCATTGATATGGAAAATAGATCATAAAGATCTCTATCGCATATATATTTATTAGAGCGGGTCGAATTTGGAAAAATTTGTACTAAAAAAATTCGGGTCAAGTCGCATAGGCTTTTTAGATTCTACACGTAATTCTAAGAAACAATGCCCAAGGAACCATAG
>JAABKK020057642.1:0-10505 GCA_011634745.2 Catotricha subobsoleta
AAACTGCTGTCATTTCTATATATTTTTATCCTTTCTCTCACTCGCTCTCATCATCATGCGTTAGTAAAACTTGCAGAAATATTTTTAACATATTTCTGTTCTATAGTACATATTCTTTGGTAATAGCACGCTGCATCTTTAAAAGTAATATTGAACTTGTCTTTGTATTTATTTTTGAAATGCGCGCTAATTTTAGCGTTAGCAACGCTAAAAAAAATATTATAGCGTTACCGGCCTTCAATAATTGTATAATAAAAATTTATTTATATTTAGGTACATATACAATATACATATATATTTTCTTTTTATAAGTATATACAATTATTAATTATATGTTCTTGTTTCGTTTAGTAAAACTATTCATAATTAAATATAAATTAAATAATACTTCCTACTCAAGGTCCCATAAACACAATATAAGATTGTGGTCCATAAATTATATATGTTTTAAAAGTTCGTTCACTGAAACATAAGTAATATTAATGTCAATTCTGTTTGATGAACCCGCAGAATTTTAAATAAAAATTATCTAACAGTGATTTTGTTTTCTTTACTTCTCTTGCACACTAAACCACATAATCAGTAAAAATAAATATGCATACAGAGTGACCCAAATAAGATTTTTTTTTTTTTTTTAATTATTCGATGTTATTTATTTTTTTCTCTACAGTGTATTAAAGATTTTTATATACTTTTATCAACAGATTCGTAATCCTTTAAATATTTTCAGCATTCAGTTTTAAACGTTCGTTTCGGATTTAATTTTCTTAGGGTTCGGTTCTGAAGTTTCAAAGAATTGGGTTCTTGGAGAATCAATAATGTTTTAAATAAGAAAAACTCAACTCAAGTTACCACTTAATCCATTTTTCTAAAAGTTAAAGTTAATGCTCGTCGGTAGATTAATCATGCCATGTGAATGAATTTTGAATTATTTTTAGTCTCAATTGGATATTTTCTTATTAATCGGACCTTAGATAAAAGTTTTATTTATTCTTTGGTTATAACATATGTATTTCAAATGTATAAATTGTTACTTTTTAGAGTTGTTTTTCAAGAAATCCAATAAAATAGTAATGCATACCTAATACGTTTTTTCATATTTTTCTCTGAAGAATAATTTTTTTGTCTGTTTTTTATAGATTGCACAGCAAAACAATCGTATTTTATACAACGTCAAACCGTGGTATGATTTTTTTAGAGAGGATAATAGAAAATATGATTCCGTGAGGAAAGTCGATTAAATCGGATAAAAATTTGAAAATGTTCTATTGGACACCCTGTATAAGTCTAATTCATATTTTGATCAAATAAATATGATACTTATTTATAAACTTGAAACAGTGTATAATATAAATAAATGTATATGTTAAAATTTAATCAATAATATAATTTGGTAATATATTTGACATACACACATTTTGTAAAATCATATGGCAAACACATTGTATCTTAAGAGTTAACGTTAATATATATATATAAAAAAAAAAAATATTTTGTTTGGTCATAAATCCAAATTTAATTTACATAGGATTCAACATTTTACCATAAATTTATTTAATTTTGTTATGTTATGTTAGCTATGCTGTTTAGCCACGCGTAGTTAATTAATAGAATTGATAGGGGGAGTATGAGAACCAGGAGTCAATATGCAATATATGCATTGTGCATAAAGCTGTGAACATTGATCGGGAATGATAAAGTACCATGTGTTCAGTGTCATGAATTTACTTATTTAAAAATGTGGGATTATTTCCTTTTGTTTTTGTTTTTTTTTTAAATTTATTTGGTTAAAATCTACAAAGATAATATACATTTTGATTTTTAAATTTTCAAGCGAAATAATTTCAAATTTCATTTATGTTAGCAGCAAATTGTCATTAAAATTCATTTAATGTTTACTTTTTATTTTTAATACATACCAGTTTATAGAAATGGAAAAGTTTTATATTTTACATATATTTGAATATCTCGCATTGTTTCAATGAATTAAAATGTTCAATTAGATTTTGAAATTACATATTTAGTTTAATTGAAATGACTTTATCGTTATAGTATTATTTCCGTCAAATTTCTGCGACACAACGATTATTATTTTGATCAATCAAAAACTGAATTAAACAATAATAGAAATTTCTTAACGATTACAAAGAAAGAAAGAAAGAAAAAAAAAATATATACAAAAAATTTAGTATATATTTATAATTTATAGAAACAGCATGAGATCGTTGGTAAAACAATAAACCTATTATGCAAATCGACAATATTTCGTTTTTTTTTGTTGTTTTTTTTTTACTTTTTAAATCACCGACAATTCTTGATCTCTTCTTATAAGTATAGCATATAAAAATAATAATAATAATAATACACACGATACCTGAACCCGAGAACATAAGATGATAAAACTCGACATAATAATAATATGTACTGTGAACAACAATGTCTAGAAGAATATGGTAAAGTTGCATGCAAATAAAGTAGTATGTATTAATGTATATATACACGTATTGGGCCAACTGTCCCCAATGGGTATTTCTTTGTAATGCTTTTTAGCACTTAATCGAATCATATCCCTGCTGAGTGTTGATATATTATAAGTGTTTTCTCACAAGATCTATTGTCCATATATAATATTATAAAATGTGGGAGTTTATAACGAATCTCTTTCTTATTATGTATTTATTATTAATATTTTGAAATGAAACTAAATTGTTCATGTATATTTATTGTAAGCATCAAACTATAGTTTTTTTTATATTATTTATATACAGAGTACAATAATTATGTATTTGTATTAGATTGATGAATGTATGTATCACAACTAAGTGTAAGCAAACAATTTCGTTTGTTTAAATTTTTCTTCCTTTTAAAAATTAAATAAATTGTACATTATTTTTAAAGAGATTTTTTTTTTTCAACTACGAATTAAAATAATTTGAATGCATGAAACGATATTTATTAACACAGAGAAAGAAGCTTAGTAAATTAAACGCTATTTACCAAATGAAAATATACATATATTATTCTCAATCATGTAAGTATTCTGTATTTGTTGTGTATACTTAGTCAAAATCAGGTAGATCAAATTTTCCAAAATGTTATAAAAAAAAAATCACAAATTTTTTAAGTGTATTTGCTTTTAATCAATTTACGGATGTTTAATAATTAATAATTTATTAAAATTAATTAAAAAAAATAGTTACGAACAAAAATACTAACACATGCTTGCGCTTTTGAACTCTATCTAAATTTTTATTATATTTTCTATTTTGTTAATATTGTTTAATACAAAAAAAAAAAAAATATGTTTTGTATCAATAAGAATCAATATATGAACAAGATCGAGTATAACTCTAAAAAAATAAAAGAAAATGTTGCGTATTTTTGTGTTGTGTTAATCATGGTCTATTTTAAATAATGATAGTACTAAAAACTGAATTGGGTAGTTGTAAAATGGTAAACGGGTAATAAGTAGTGTGTGTGTGTGTTTTTTTTTTGTTGCTCGGGTAGTTTTAAAAACTTTTTTAAATAAACTCGGTGTTTGATAAAAACTAACTGTAAATTTAAGAATATTATATTTGATAAACTATTTTTAAATTAACTTCATTACTATCTCTAAGTTCTATACCTCAAAATGTCACATCATTATTATTATATATTGTTCCTTAAAGAATTTATTTTATTTTGACGATAAACTAACTGTTTAATTAGTAATTTGTATGAAGAAGGTGCGATATTAAGTCACCAAAACGTCAGCTGTAGAAATTAAAAATGTCACAGTTTTGATTTACTGATGATTGGAATCCCCCTTTAAGAAACATAATTATAATTTGCCAATCGTCTTACACATATATATTGTTATTATTGTAGTTCAATAAAATTAAATATGTTTACATCGCATGAGAATGTATTAAAATACATAAAATAAATTCTACCTATCATTCCATTTAATTTCTTTCAATCGTAACTGACAAAATAACATCCCCTATTTATTTACGCTATCTTCCTTTTTTATTTTATTTTATTAAGTAAGTAAAAAGGAGTAATATTTGTAAACAAAATAAATATAAATTAAATGCGATGAGCCTGGTTAACTCTTTCCGGATTATCATAAATATTCTTGTTTAAATAAATATTTTACGGGAAAGAGAGCGCGCGCGCCTAAATATTGTTGTTGTTATTGTCATAGAATTTAATTTTTGAAGCAAATATAATAAATAGAAATTGGGTGCACCATTCTTCATGTCATATATATAAATTGCACATTACAACAAAAAATACACACAGTTCATCGCTTGAATATATTTTGAGTTAGTAAATATATCCGTTTCCTGTTTAGTACCAATAATAGATGTAATGTAGTTACATGTTCTATTCAATTAAACACGTGCAGAAGACATTATCGAATTTTCAAAACTAATGCTTTTGTATTTGTTTATTTTTATAATTTTTTTTTTTTTTTTATTATTATGATTTGTATTCTGGTTATGTGGACAATTTATGAATTGTGATTTGCTTCTTTCAATTTTGCTTTTTTTTTATAATTATCTTATTATTAAATTATTAGCTGTTTTTTTTTTTCTTTTTTAAATTCATCGAGTATTATTTTCACTTTTAAAATGTCATATAATGTACGTGCCTTTAATACATGTAAAATGGTAATCAATCAATTTCCTTAAATCAGAAAAGTCATTAAGTATTGTAAAATTGGTAGATACTTATGGCATAACAAAATTGTATATTACAAATTTCAGTTTTATTAAATTTTTAAAACAAAAGCAAAAAAAAGAAAATTAAAGAGAAGCCAAATATGCAATAAAAGTTCAATCATAATTTTGCAAGTTGTCAGTATAGTAATTTAAATATTAGCATGCGTGAGTTACAGTTAGTTACATAACACATTATTATTCACAAAAATAAATTACAAGTAAAAAAAAAAAAGTATTGCAAGTCCAATTTTCAACAGAATTTCAATATTCTGTCCAATGCATTTTCTCTTATTGGCAATGATTACTATTATTATTAGGAAGTTTTTGTGAATAGGTCTTTTAACGATTGACTGCTTCGCGGGTAATATGATTGTTCATTCAGAAGTATAACGATCCAATTAAAATGATAATCAATTTGAAAAGAAAGAAAATGTGTTGTGTGCGCAAATAACAACAATATTAATATAAGCATTGCGCATGAATAATAATAAAAAAAAAACGTATTTTGACTACGATGAAAGCCAATTTTGTTTTATAAACAGTCAAAGCTTTCGATACGTTATGCTTATGGTCATCATATACATTCTATAAGAATAATTTTATTTGGAACGTGATATGTATCCAGACAGATATCATTCAACATATTATTTTTGATATTATTTTTTTTTACATAATGTCTTTATTTATAAATAAAAAGTTTAAATTATTCACATACATATTTATTTATTTATTTATTTATTTATTTAATTAATTGTGTATAAAATTGGTGTGTAATACGCAGTCAACGCAAAATATAAAATAATTTAGTTTAAAAATGTAATTTGGTTATGGGCTCACCAAATTTAAAAATGTCTAAATTGACTTCTTTGTTGTGTCAAAAAATACAACAACTTAATTAAGTAGCTTACATTTTTGATGTGTGTACTTTCTTGTAAATACATAAGATGAAGGTAATAAAGGTAGAGTATCAGAAGTAATAAAATCTTAGAGTAAAATTTTAAAGACTATGCTACGTCATTTAAGGAGGAGTAAATTATCATGAATGAAACCAATTTTCCAATGAGAATATATATCCACTTCCAGAGCTGTCAACTTTCGACTACCCATTACGCTTAAAAAAAAAAAGTTAAAGAAAATACTATTAGGATTCAAACAATTTTGCAAAAGTCAATAAATGTCTCACCGCTAGACAAAAGGTAATAAAAATAATATTTGGTCTATATGGCAATAGGGGGTCAGCCTAAGTTGTTAACCGCAACAGGGAGTTCGACTTCACTAATAGGGATCCCCCCTATAAACTGCAAACCTTTCAATGTTGATTTTTTTTTTTTATTTGATTTTTAATTTTGAATTTGGTGAGTGGGTTGTGTCATATTTTCATGTTTATTTGTATTATTATTAAAATAATACAATATTACAAAGCTATCTTATAGTTTGCACCCAAATATACTGAACACTTATAGGAAATAAATTGTGTTGAAAACAATGAAAAACAAAATAACGTTTACGTAATTTAATTAAATAATAATAATACAAATATAGTAACCGATATAATTCATTTGCATAACGAAATTTTTTGGTAAATATTGATAAATTATAAGTTATAGCTTACAGCGATCAAGGAATTGATAAATTGATTTAAGTGTTTGGTTATCTTTTAAAAATGGGCACAGTACATTTCTACCTACCGCATTGATTTTTTTATTTTTTTTTTATTTTTTAAATAATGATATAATGTTAGGTACCGTATGATCGAACGCTAATTTATCTTATAACTTGTTTGTTTTATTTTATTTTATATTTAAGTTTTTTATTTTGAGAATTTGGTTATGAAATTCAATGAATATTTTCAGCAATATTCAAAATTTTACCTTTCGATATGAAAATGTTTTCAGTTTCATAAAATTTACTTATTTTGCATTTTTAATTGAATTAACGTAAATGTAATTTTTAATCTACTTAAAATGAATATAAACTGATTGGATAATTGTATTGATGACAAATGCGATTTATTGAAATTAGAATATTAGTCACTGGACTTCTTTTCAAACTTTATTACGTATAAGTATATTTCTTAGTGTTACACCCCCATTCAATTTAATTTAGTATTATAATATATAATATAATACTTATTTTATGAACCTTAAACGGAAATTTCATGTATTTACTGTCAAATGTTCCACAAAAGTAATTATAAAAGACTGGATTGAATGCGCGGTGTAATTTTTAAATATTCTGCAATTTGAATTTTATGAAAAATAAAATAAACCACCATTTAATTTAAATTCATTTTTTTTTTAAATATAAAAATCATATTTCTTTTTCATCTATATTTGGATGGTTAAATTTGATTAAATTTCAATTCGTTTTTCTTTGTAAGTATTTTTTTTTGTTCTTATATTTTTGATAAAATTTCTGTACATTATATATTTTAATTTTCCTTTAAATTTTTGAATTCATTTAAATTGTAAATAGGTGCTTGCGGTATATTTATTTATAGGGTTCTAAAGTTACATGAAATTTATGATTTTGTAATATTACATCTAATATTACATCAATATTAGTCGATTTATGGAAAAAATGAAAAACAAAATAATAAGTTGGAATAATGCACTTAAAAGTTTGCATACATTTCATACATATATGTGTAACTGTAGTGTATGTAAAATTATTAAATGTGAACCATATAAATTAAGCAATAAATTAAATTAAATTTTCTAGTTGTTGTAATATTTCTACTTAAACTTCTCCGGTGCATCATCATCAAGTTTTCATTTACTTTTAATTTAATTTTAATTTAATTTTATAGGCGTAAGCACATACCATAAACAAGTTTCTATTACCAATGTTTTCGCCAATTATATTAAGAATATATAAAAACTACTGTAAATGTCTCATCATTGACTGTAGTTCTTGTAAAAATGTTTATGTGTCTTTATAAAAAGTAGAGGTAGTTTCAAAATAATTAGAGTACATTTTATTGTTTTATAAAATATTTAAAATTTAAAAATTAGTTACTTGAAAACTGCATGATTTCTACTGACCGATTTTTAATGTAATATTACACTTACTATATTACGTTAGGTTTGTAATATTTCAAACTTAGAACTCTATTTGGGTTATAAACAAATTTTCATCGAAATTCCGTAAATGTTATAGAAAATGTTTTTATAAAAACAATAATTACACGAATATTACATTCCACAATATAATTTAATATTTCTCTACGACTAAACATAAATAAATTATTAATTATTATTATTAAAATATTCTGTGATGTCTCATCCAATTTATTAAAAAGAAAGAAAAATAAAAATAAAATGAAGTAAGAATGAAAATAAATCAAATAATAATAAAAATACGAATAATTTATATTTTACGTAGTACCTTCATTCTATAATTATGCATTTATTTGCATTTCATATAAGTAAGTTAGGCAAAGCCTACGTATTATATCTTACATAGACGAAAGGTAAATCGTCGAACGATTCCCGTATAGCGTGAATGAATATACTTTAATCAAATGAAACGATTTTAATTACAATATGTGTGTTAAAATAATTAGCATTTATCTTACTAAGTAATTGAGATAAATACTAACATTAAATAAATGCATATACTATTTCTATACAGCGATATAAACTTTTTTGCGCTTTGATGTTCACTAGAAGTGAGATGCAATGCATTAACTATTTATATATAGGAAGTTAAATCTTTTTTTTAAATGTACATTGATATAGAGAAACAGTACGTAAACATTATGTGTGTATTTGTAACTATATATTTAATTATATAGGGTTAACGTTTTATTAGCTATCAACATGTCTCTAATTATTATCATAAAAATGTACTACTAACATTGATAAAATGAATTAAAAGAAAAAAAAAAAAATAATTAAATAAAATTTATAATTGAACTAACAATTATTATACCTTTTGGGGTTTAACGTTTAAGTTATTAAAACTAATGATAATAATTTAATCTGTAAATTATATTGTTATTCGTCCATAAGCATTTTTATAAATTTAGTAGACGAAATGGTAAACCTATGAATCATTACCTATATATTTCTTATATTAGGAACTGAGATTAATTGTGTGCTATACCACAAATCCAATACTTTTATAAATATTTTTTTTTTTTATTTTTATACATCAACAAATTGTGGAATTTGAAAATGAGAGCCTGTTATATTAATTGTAAATTTTGAAAACTATGGAATTCTGGTTTATTCCAGAACTCTGAACGTATTTGTCATTCGTTTGCTGATTATAATTTAGTAAGTTTTGAGATGCGACTTAAAAATTATAAACCACTCTACGTATATATTTTATAAATCCACATAAATTAATACTATTTTTTTCAATACAGTATATACTTTGAAAATACTAATGAAAAAAAAATGGATTAATCGCCTACTACACCAAATTTTTACTTTAAATTTACGGACCCGTTAAATAAGGTTTTAATTCAAAATACTTTGGATATTCGTAAAACCATTATAATATTTTTTAAGAAAATTCAGTGCCACTACACATTTCAATATAAATCACTGTTGAAGCTCAACTTTCCATTGTATAAACTCAGCGAAATTTTAGACCTAGCACTATATTTTAAGCAACAAACAGGCCCGTAAGCATTTCGATTATTATTATCATTATTTTTTTTTTATTTTTTATGTTTTGAATCACCCTAATATAGCGCACATAAAAACAACTTTCTTTGTGCTACGTGTACTAGCTTATTATTGCGATAAATTTAAAGATATTTCGATAATTTCGAAAAATATAATTTATATTTGAAACGGTCGCTGGCTAATAAATGTATCTTCATAATAGAGCGAGAATTGTTTTAAATTATTTTATTTATTTAAAATGTTTTGGGATGTTAAAACTTAATATTAAAACACGTATCGAAAATATATTAAATGATTATCGCAAAAGAAATTATATTGAATTTTAATAAAAAAAAATAAAAGAAATAAAAATCCTGATGCACATTTGTCATTTATTTAAAATGATTAAATATGAAATATTGTTATTGATGTTATTAAGGAAAATATGTGCACTGTAATTTTGGGTAATAAAAAAAACCGTACGCAACCATAAATACAATGAATAAGCGTTAAAATACGCGTGTAATTATTTAAAATGTGGTTTGGCTGTACTGTACGTAACGAATCAAAAGCTAACTTAATGTGATAAAATAAAGTAAGAACACAATGATTATTATATTTCAATATAATTGTTATGTCTTCATTAAATTTTTAACTGTTTTTCAATTTTAATTTTTTTAAGTATTTTAAATTATTAAATAATATTTATTTGTTTCATATCGTTCAATTTGAAAAGAATTTTTAATTATAATTAAAATTATTGCATCAGCAGCATCGAAAAATATTGCATATTGAACATAAGAGGTTGATCTATTCATGCGTTAAATCTAATGATAGGGCGATTATAGATAGATTGAATTAAAATATATAAAACTCCATATTTCTTTTGTGATGTGTAGAAAATAGTTTGAAACTTGTATATTATATATGAAAACAACATCATTAAGATGATGGACAAAAATATTTTATGTATTTGTGATTTTTGGAATCCGTGTACAACACCGAATATCGAAGTTGTGAAAGGAATATTTATTTATTTATATATTAAACAAATAAAAATGATCAATTCAATTATACTTATATTTATACAAATAAATATATGATACTTATCCCAACATTTCGATTGTTATTGTTTTGTATTTTAAACATTTCGAACAAATAAAACATAAAATATGATGAAGTC